>QBDW01000304.1:0-14672 GCA_003261595.1 Maconellicoccus hirsutus
CAATCGAGCGAAAATATCATCCGTTCTAGCGATCCGGTCGAAGAAGTAACGGTTCAAACGGCCGATGTATCTTCGAAATTTAAATTTTTCGAAACCTATAAACCACCTGCAGTGAAACGCAAAACTTTTCGAATTACTCCTCCTCGAGAAGGACAACTTTTGCAGGTTCATACTCGCTAGTACTAACGTGTTCCTTGGTTTCTGTTTCTCTTGATATCATTGCTTCCGTTAATATAATCGTTCGATGTCGTTTTTCTCGACTTATTTTGTGTATGTTCGTCACATATTGCACTCGTTCCGTTAAAATCACACCATTGTAGCTTATTACGTAAACATGAATACCTGAGTATCGGGCTTGTAACCTAAACCTATATCGTACGTCAATGCGAAACGATTAAATACAGCTTCACTACGTATGACTAATTTTTCCACCAATTTTTATTGTCATCGTCTGTTTGTTTTGTTTTAAGCTATAAAATCGAACGCAAAACTACGCTGATATTTCGCGTACTACAAATTAAAATTACCGAAAAATTATTTCACTGTAATTACAACGTAATCAATATTACAGTCTAATTCGCCGGAAAGAGAAGTTGAAAAACCTTGCGAAGAAACCGTACAAAATGAAAGTGAAATTCTTAAAAAAAGTAACACCACCGCGAAAATGTTATCGTTGTTTCGTCAATTAGAAGAAGCTCAAGAAGTTGTACCTGATGGTAGGTCAGTCAACGCTGTATTGCCTGGTTCGGGTTAACGAGTCGCGCTTTTTACAGGACCAAAACCGATGAAAAAATTCACCCCTCCTCCGGCATCAAGTGAGAGTAATTCGGAAGACGAAGAATCTACCGAAGAAGATAGCGAATCGAGTCAAGTTAGTACACCTGGTGACCAAATAATTCGAGCTTCCGATAAACAAGAAGACGAGTATTTGAAAATGGTATATTTCCTTCTCATTTCACCTAGTACTTCGTAGACGATATATAATTTTATTTTACAAAAGGCTCAAGCCGCCGCTAAAGCAAAATCGTTGAAAGAAAAATTCGAAAAATGGCAACCCGAAAAACAATCCAATAATAACGCCATCAATATGTTGGAATCAGAACAGGCCAGCTTGGATACGACGAAATCATTAAGAGCTCGATTCGAATCGTATAAAAGTGAACAATCGGTAGATAAACCTCGACCAAAAGTTAACAGATTCGTGGTAAGTTCTTTGTTCGGATTGAATTTCGATACTAGGTCTCGTAATTACCATTTTTTTCAACATCTTTGTTTGCGGTTTTTTATCTATCGTTTGCACCTGCCAACTACCTAAGTGCCTAACATGTGATATGCTATTCGTTATACGCTCGTATTTTAATGCTATTTTATAAAAACTTATACGCCGTTGTCGCGATGCTGCTCTTCTGCCGATAGTGTTTTTTTTTACCTACGATTGTGACTTGAATACGTATTTTTTATACGTGATCTAACAATGAATTTTAGTGCTTTGCGAGTAAAATTATTCGCCTGTTGTAACCTTCTTTCTAATGGTAAGTGCGTTATTTTATTTATTCGATGACGTTTGAATTATCTTTATTGATTCTCGCTTGTTAATTTTATTCTCATTAATGATACCTAGTCCTTAACTATTCCATGTAGGTACTCGATTAACGCTTATTTGTTTTGCGCGTCGTCAGCATGTTTTTTTGCATAATTTTTAAACGCTCCGAAATCGATAAGACAGGTAAGTACAAGCAGTAAGTACTTATGAAAATAATAAATGGAGTGTTGGTAAATGTAAACAGTTTTAAACGTGAAGAATACAAATAAAAAATGCATTTTTGTATCTTATCAAACTCGTTCGTACGGGTATTTACTTCATTCAAGACTTTTAATGGATTAGATCTGTTCATTGATCTACCTGTGATTATTTTCAAGGTCAATGTTTAATTTTATTATTATTTCATTCTTTAATGAAAGTTTAATCAAACTTCATAACCTTGGTTCTGTTGTTTCATTCATCATTTTTTATCATTTATTTTTGAAAATGTAGGTAGTAGGTACCTAAAAGTACATGAGCTCATTTGATTTGAAAATCGACTGATTTCCAATGATTTTTCTTTCATCTTTTCTGAATTCGCAAAATCACGCAATTAAATCGATTATTCTTTCTACGAAAACACAAAATATCTCTTACAACGGTAAAATCGATTGAGGTTGGTAACACTGAAACGTTATCAATTGATGAGCATGGGTTTTCATGTATTTGAGTAATTGCTTCAAAAAATGAGAAAATAATAACAATAATTGAACTTTAAATTTGGGACAAGTTGAAACTCGGAACTATTAAGCATTGTTATCTTTTCTCGAAATTCAAAATTACCGTTACTCTTGTAAGTTTATTTTTTTACAAAATTCGCCAACACTTCACTTATGCTAGTAAACCACCATTTTTATTTTACTTTTTGAAATCGATACTATTTTAAATTTAAGTACATTTCATCATTTGGGTTTAACTTTTCAGTGATATAATAGAGAAGACAATTCGACGAGAATTCTCAAAACAACGCCGCCGTTACCTGGAAATTAATTCTTACCAACGTGACGAATGATACTAATTACGTTGGGATATGGATTATGTATATCGGATAATATCTTTATACTCTCATAATATAACTTTTAATATTTCATTATTATATTAGCATATTTTTTATCAGCGTCTTTATAACCGCTGGTATCTATACTCGCGCTTGATTTACCTGCGCTAATTATTAAATTAATATACGTTTAATATCGTTTTTATCGCGTTTAATTGTATGCATTTTTTTCTTAAACGTCAACATAAATGAATGTGTTTAAACGAATAAAACTTTCATCCTAATTTGATTATTTATCGTTGTACAAAATATGTAGTTGGGTACTTGTTAGCTTCGCGTAAAAGGGATAAAGTTGGCATCAGTTTTGTTCCTGGTTTTACTTATTATTATGTAAGTAGGTAGTTTTTAATAAAATTGCACTTGTAAAAAAAAGAAAACCTTTCAACGAGATTAATCGCTTTGATTTAATTTTTCACGCGAATAATTTACATGTGAAAGCTTGATTATTAATTTCGTGAATATTTTTTCTAGGACAAATCATCTCCTGGATGTTGCGATACATGTTTCAAAAAAGTATACCCGTTGGAAAAAGTCGAAGCTGGTGATAAGATATTTCATAGAAGTTGTTTCAGATGCAGCCGCTGCAACGGCGTCTTAAGGTAAAATTTTCACATCTTGTTATCTTATCATATCAACTTACGCGTGGTTATTCGCAGAATGGAAACTTTTACAATGAACAATGGTCAGCTTTACTGCGTTCCTCATTTCAAGCAGTTATTCATCACGAAAGGAAACTACGATGAAGGATTTGGAAATGATCAGCATAAAAATAAATGGCCCCTGAAACCCGATGTCGTGCCCATTGTTCCGAATAACATTCATTAATTCATAGAATCGTTTCTGTTTGCCATTTTTGTTGCCATTAGCGTGTAATCGATATTGTGATTCGAATACGCCTAGGTATCTTATTTCAAAATATATTAATTTTTTTATTCGCTCTCGCGAAAATTTTATCTCGTAGATTTACATGTTTGTAAAAAAAATATACGTGGATTACTTCCATTATTTTATGTTTTTAACGCGTTCATGTTACGTGAATTGTTCTGTTGAGCCCTAAATGGACGTTTATGTAATTATACGTGTATTCTTGGACAATATTCAATTCTTTGTGTGAATTTTACGTTTGTAAAGTATTCTTCCATCTTTGATTCGATTCGATGTATTGTTTTCGTATTTTTTTTATTTATTGTAAAAATTAGTATAAATGAACAAATAATAATAACGTTTTAGTTTTACTTTGTAATTTTATTATTTTTGAAATTTATAGGAAGAATTTGGAAATCATACGCGGTCTTATTGGAAAATATTTTTTAGTGCAAGTTTTCGCTGGGAAATGATTTTCACTCAATATTTTCATGATTTTTGATTTCGTAATTTGGCAACACTGCATTAATGTATTTTTGCTACTTATTATCATCGGCATAAATTTATCCGAGATAAAAATAAAACAATCGATTGAATTATCATATTTATTTGAATTTTCCTATAACTCAACTAAGGAAAAACGAAAATAAAAAAAACAACAAATAATCGACGTAAAAAAAAAAGAAAAACGCCACGTCAGTAGAATGCAAATGTACACACTACGAATTCTTAATCTACGTGGTAGGTACTAGATACTAGATGGCTTTATATCGAAATACGAGTAAAAAGCTCGTGTCGTTTCTCCAAGCGTGCTCGAAGATGGTATTTTTCAAACGTACTCGTTTTACATTTTTGATTGATTTTATACGAAATATCCATTCGTCTATATGTTTCACATCTCAGACGTAACGTTTCCTTCGCTACGTAAACGAAAAAATAACGCTATTTTAGAAAAACAATCAACTCTGTTCTATCGACGATTTGAAGAATAAACAATAAAGGGAGTGAATTTTAGTTGGTTCGAATGTGCTTCACAAATTATAAACAAAAATTACGATACGTAAAGCGCGCGTTTTGTACAAAAACAAACACAAATTGGTATTTTCTACGAAATTCCTTATTTGGCATATACGATTGGATAACTTTATTCACAACGTTTCTTTGGTTATGCTGTAGGCTAAATTTACGGGGGAAAATTTGAGATAAATACCTCGTACATGTGAACTAGGCCCAGATCTGCGAAGAAAATTCCAAATTAATTGAATATGTGACAACGGCTTAATAAATTCCACTACTTACTCGTATCGTCGAGTCCCAACTTCCAGAAGCAAAAGCTGTACCGTCGGGTGATACACGAACAGAAGATACTCGATTTTCGTGCCCGAATAATAAACTGACTCGGAGACATTTCAACGTATCCCAGACATTTATTGTGTAATCGTTATAACCGGTGAATAATAGACGACCTATGAATTGATATGAAAAAATAAGTTGGATTAATTGAATCAAATAGTATAGATAAATTTACATACCGCTGACGGAAAAATCTACGGAATTAGCTCCGAAAATGATACTTTCTTTTGAATAAACGGCCACTTCTTTATCAGCCCTTAAATCGAACAATCGACACTGAAAACAGAACCGATTATTTTATCATTTTATTGAAATTTCAAGCAGAAATTATATCTGTTTGGTGGTACCGTAGCATCATCAGATCCGGTAGCGACAGCGTCGCCACTTGGATGAAACCGAACACTATTAATGTCCGATAAATGGCCTTCGAAAGACTGAACATATTGTCCTGTTCTCATATCCCATATGAGTACTGTTTTATCGGCGCTCTAAATAATATACAACGTTAGATAGTGAAAAGAAATTTGTCAATTTTCCAACTTTTTTAAAACTTACTCCCGAAACGAAAGTATTTCCGGTTTCAGAAGGTGCTAAATCTACAGCCATTACGTCGCTGGAGTGGCCATGGAATGACTGAAGAAGTTGACCTGTTTCGACATCCCAAAGCGCCGAGGTCGAATCACCGCTACCCGTTAATACCTGCGAATATCAAATAATTAATTCCATTTTCCAAGATCGCTTTCCGCAAATTTCGTATTACTTGTTGATCTGAATTTGGGAATGTACAACAAGATACGAAACTTGTATGAGTACCGACGGTTTTTTTCTTAGCTGAATCGTCTTCGTGATTTAATGGATATACGGTGATTTTGTTATCCATTCCTCTGTAAATACAGAAGTGAGATAAATGCAGAAATGAAAGGAATTAATGAACGATATCCGCATACCCGCAAGCTATTAGTGTATTCGAAGGAGCATAGGCGCAAGCCATTACCCATGTGGACGGTGTAGAAACAGTGAATTCTTTATTGCTGGTAAACGCATCCCAAACGATAACTTTACCATCCTTGAAAGTAACGCAAAGAATTAATTTATGGAGTATCTTCACTAGGCAATATGATTATAGCATACTTGGGAGGATGATAGAACACGTCTTTTGTCAACTGACCAATCGCAGCATAATACTTTTGATTGATGACCCTTCAAATGTCTTCTGGTTTTTACATTTAAAAAATTCACGAAATCCAAACGTTCAGCAACTGTGGCAACTGAAATACCAAATAAAAATTTCAACATCAAGCATACGTAAATAGATTCAAAATTTGAGGAATCAATTCATCGCAATTACGCAAATAGGTAAATGCGAATTTTAGAAAAATAGCGAAAAATGAATCTCATAAAGCAATTAACTACATGAAATATCTGAATTCAACTAACGAGTAACGTCGTTTAATTTCTGGCGTTCTTCTTCCAATTTCTGTTTCAACGTATCCGCTTCTCTGTTCAAAAGTTCAATGGATTCGTTTCCATTTTCGCTGACTGACATGACGAAAATCACGAAATTTATAAATTTCGACCAAAGCGAAATTTAAAGACGACGGAATGGTAAAATTAATGTTTAAACGAGCCTGGCCATTGTTTTGGTGATATTAACATTCGTGCAGGTACCGAGAGTGAATTTTGCCGACTAAACACATCAAGTTAGATAATTAGAATGGCTAATTAGCCAACTAAGCACTGACAGGACCAATTATTGATATCAGCAAAATGAAGATGGAAATTCTAAATTTTACAAGCACTAGGGGTGGCTGCGGTACGCAAAAGGAGTAGCACCCCGATTTCAGCCACCCTTACGTGCTTTACACTACAAGCTCGACTAAGCTGCGGGTTGTGGGTTGAATTGTGAACTGGAAAAAGTTTAAGGGTGTTTTTCAACCCTCAAATGCAAGTTATGATGATAAAATGATAAAAAAGCTACGATTTCGACATAAACGTCGTTTCGAGTAATTGTCTCATTCGAGGATTTCGCGTGTACGATTTTGGCTACTTGAATAACCCATAAAGCTAAAAAGTTTTGATAAGAATGGAAATTTTGATAAGGAGAAATTGGAAAAAAGGCAAAAAAACTGAGATTTTATAATTAATTCTTATATAATTTATTTAAATAATGAGGAAAATTAATCTCCAAGAGAATCTGCGGTTATGTAACACTACGTAACTTGCAAATAAGATAATTATTCTTATTTAAAATGTTCACTTGAAGTTTTAATGTGGTAAAAATTATTTGATCTCGACAATGAGTTTGAATTCAAGTCCTCCTGCTAGTCCTGTCAATCCGGTAGCCATTCGTGGTTCCGGTCAACCAGTTTTGACTTCATTTTTGGTAAGTTTAATGCATTGTAGCGTTACTTCTTGCTGTACTTTCTACTGTAATCGATTCGTTTAGTAGTCAAAGGTATAAATGATGCAATATTGATGAACACGAGTTATTAAATTTACCCATATTGATTTGCATTTTTCGCATTTATTCAGGGCGGCGCGGTTGCAGGTATGTCTGTCGACATGGCGTTATATCCGTTGGACACACTGAAGACCCGTCTACAAAGTCAATATGGATTTTGGAATTCAGGTGGCTTTCGAGGAATATACAAGGGTCTTGGACCAACTAGTATAGGCTCGCCGCTTTCCGGTAATTGAGTATACTTGTACATAGCGTAAAAAGTACGAATATCTTAAATATTCGTGAAATTGGTAAATGCGTTTTGTTAGCGTAATTTATTTATTGTGTAGGCGGGTTATTTCTCGGGACCTATGAAGTTTCAAAGCAACTCATGCTGACTAGAATACCGGAACAATATTATTCTGCGGTGCATATGTGTAGTGCTTCGTTTGCTGAAGTTGTAAGTATGGAGATATATTCTATAGTAACGATTTAATTTTTAAAAAAAAATTTTAAGTATTATTTACTTCTATTTTGTTTAATAGGTATGTTGCGTGGTTAAAGTACCTATGGAAATAGTCAAACAACGTCGTCAAGCTTCTTTTAAAAATATGTCTTCAATTCAAATTGCATTTTCTGCCGTAAAACACGAAGGTATTTATGGTCTATACAGAGGTTACGGTAGTACGGTTCTAAGAGACATTCCGTTTTCCATCATCGAACTTCCTGTTTGGGAATGGTTGAAAAAGAAATGGAAATCAAAAACGCAACGAGAACTGAACGCAGCTGAAGTCGCAATATGTGGCGTTATTGCCGGTAAATAATCAAATAAAATTAATAGAAATAGAAAATACAGGTATTGCTATAAATAATTTGTTAAAATAGGCGGCGTAGCAGGAGCATTAACTACTCCTTTGGATGTAGTCAAAACACAAATCATGCTTTCAGAGAGTTCTGGCTCAAATAGTTTCCCCGGTGTGTTTACCTTTGTACGTACTATTTGTCGTGAACAAGGTGTCACCAAGTAAGAATTCAACTTGTGTGAAATACGTGATTGCTTGAGCATTAATTAATTAATTCTTTGGCAGGCTATTTGCGGGATTTTTACCCAGAATTGCGATGATAATGGTAGGAGGCGGTATATTTTTCGGCATATATGACGAAAGTTGCAAATTGATCAATAAACATGTTCTCTGATATCAAAATCACGATTTTTTTTGTGATTTTGTTTATCGAGTTGTTTTTACTAATTTTATTTGTTTTCTTAGCCATGTTTTAGTTTCATTTTATTGTTTTTTGTTAACTTTGTTGTCGACGTAGATTTGAATTGAAAAAAATTGTTTGCTTTTTTACGATCGTTTTATTTATTTACTTCGACGATTCGATGATTTCATTATGAATTTTTGTAAGGAAAAAAATTCAACGTGAAATTTTCTTTCCACCAGTAAAACTACTCTAATAACAAGTAATATAATCATCGACATATCAAACAATATCTACATTTATACATTACACGGTAATTTTTTTCAATTACTTAATGATTATCATTAAATTCAATCATCTTACATTGCTAATGATATGATTTATGGTGATCTTCGGGAAGACATCAAAGTGACAGTTCTACAAGGAAGAGAGGTTCTCCGGCTATGAATATGTACTTCTAAAAAAAAAACCACAATCGTTGGAATCTGTATCATAAACAAGAATTTTAGATCGAGAACGGAAAAAATTGACAAATTTTTATATTTTACGCTCACCGATATTTAAAGAAAAAACTAGTTTCAAACTTGAGTATAATTCAAACAATTGGGAATTTGCATCGACCACGTGCCATTTGAGGTACATGAGGCAAACACAGACATCGTCGTGACATACCCATCGTCACAAATAACTTTAAAACGATCTCCTGTTTCGTACCAAAACTTCAACGGAACAATTCGTCCGTTTGTTGGTTCACCAGGATATTCGCAAACAGTTCTACCTTAGGATGTTCAAAAGAATGAAAATCAAATTACAGAATCGTGTTTCGTGTGTTAATCAGTATCATTTAACTTACAAGAAGGCAACGCGTTAGACCACATGCCGTTCTCTTTGCAAATTATAGTTTGCTCTCCAACAAGACGATATGGTTTTTCACACGCGAATTGTATTATTGTTCCGACGTGATAAGTACCTCCGTTACTTTCTTCGAGTAAATAACCATTCGTTGGTATCGAAGGAGGTGGACATAAAATATCTGATGAAAGAAAATATCGATAAATCTTCGTACACGATTATGTAGTATTTACATACCGATGCATTTCGGAATGGCAGCAGACCAACGGCCATTGATTTGACAACGAATTTCATCAACTCCTTTTAAAGCGTATCCCCAAGCGCAACGAAACTTCATAATTGATCCATATGTTCTGTTATTTTCGGAGAAAATCAAACGAGTATCTGAAACTGATACTGCTTCGCATACAATTGGTTCACAATATGGCACTCCGGATGACCATTTACCTATTTGGAATAAATAAACGTGTACTTTGTACTTATTCGTTTGAATGATCTATCAATGGAGCATTACCATTTGCTGAACATCGCGATTGATTCGGTCCTATTAACATGAAGCCATAAGGACACGTGTAATTAATTATCTGTCCAACATGATTACCTAGCCCTTTTGATATTAGTGGTTTTCTTTCATAGTGGTGTCTTTTCTCGCATTGCACCGCTGTTTATAACAATACAATTACAAAATGGTGAAAAATACATTGTTTAGGTACTTCGAAATTACACCGATACCTTCTATTTTCAACGAAACAGTGTTATATTGTAGTTTAGGCGTAGTACAAGTATAATTTCCCGAATCTTGTTCCATTCTTACATAGTATAACGACATACGATAAATCCATTCTCTTTCATCAGCTGCAATCGCCCAGCCTGAAAATTAATCCGTTTGTACGTAAATTATTCCAATTGTTTGTGAAATTATACGAATGAATGAGTGATGGTATAACCTGTCAAGTGATTTCTCTGTTTTGTCGTCCATGTCCATTGTACTTCTCCGTACTTTCTTCGAAACAAGCATTCTAAATGCACCACCGAACCCGGATAAATAACTATGTGATTATTCACATTGTCGATGGCCGAAGTACCATATGCTAATTTTACTCGAATTGTCGGAGGCACGTTTTCTACGTTAAAATATCACAATAAATACAAATTAGTTTTCTATGTTCACTGCTTACGCAATAAACGCCGACTCGGGTATATTTGCATGTATTACCAGAATATGCTGAAATCGAAGTAGTAGCGATGCAACGAGGTATCTCAAAATCCCAATCTCCATTTAAACATTGTAAATTAGAATGCCCGATGAATTTATAAAGTCCGGGTTCACCATCGCAACGAATTGTAATTTTACTTCTATCAGGTATCCAACCGATCCAATTCTAATAGACAAATGTCATACGATATAAAAGTATTTATGTTTAATAAGATTTTACCACGATTGAGATTTACTCGAAATATCGTATCATCGTACACGAGTACCAAATTTGTTCCGTTTAAATTTAACCGACAGTTTCGTAGAATCGGATGGAAACGTCCATCGTCTTCATTTTGTTCTGCAAAAAGTAGATATTTCCATCGGTATCGTTAAATAAGTTTCTTAAACTAGATAAATAAAAGTACCTGTCCTACACAAAGGTCCAACCCATTCACCTCCTACACATTTTATTTTACATAAACGGTCTTTGAATTGTTTGAACGGAGCTGGTAATTGAGCAGTGAATTTAATCTCGCTTAATGTGCTATAATCAGGAGTAGCATTTCGTCTTGCTACAACTGAGCTTCCATTCAACGTGAGCAAAGGAGAAGGACATCCATTTGCGTCTAAATGACATGTTCGAAATTAAACGCCTTTTCAAAAAATGGCAAATTGAGAATACCTACTCGTTGGTCGGAATTTTGGTTGAAATGCATATACACCCAAAGCAATGCTAATTGTGAGCACAATATTCATCGTTACAATTCGACGAGCTGTAATTTCACTACCTATTCACCAAGGTGGTAATACCCTTAGGATTACTTACAATGTAAGTAGTAACGTAATCGAAACACATGATGTTTTTCATTCAGAATTTTAATATCCTGTAAGTAAATACATTTGTTAATCATCTGTAGCCTGTAGCCTAGCAATACAACGAAAAACTCGTACTTTGTAAACCAAGCATACATGTTTTATATGTATAATTTCTTACTTCTTTAATGCAATTTTATGCTGTAGCACGAGTAAAATAAACCTAAAAGGACAGAATAAACGAAGTATTCGCCAACGCCAACACCACTATCGACATCGTTCCTTTACATTCAAATGGATCTTTCAGCACACTAAACATCTTCACTTGCAACAAATTCGTTCTATCTTAAAGATTTTGTACCGTAAATTTTACCCTAATACGCAAGCGTTGTCCTAATGTTTAAGCCACCCTACTTACTAGGAGGATCTTTTCATGTGGAAAGATTTTTTTCAAGGGTGAATACAATATATGTATTCTTATGAAAAAATGAAAAATAATATTTGTAATAGACGCGTATGAAATACAATGTAGATTGCAAGCAATAAATAATCGATATAGTTCAACTCTGTATAACATCGTAGTCTACTTTAGATATACTGTACGTATTTTATGTACGCACATTAAGCCCATTTAATTGGAAAATGAGAAGTTTTTTTCTTGATGCATATAATTACACCTGCTATATTCAAGTAGGCAATTTATATAACATGTAATGTTCAAATGGGAATGTTGGAAAAATTCAAATGTGAAAGAATTTCATATGAGAAGAAGGAAAGGAGAAATCAGAAGGGTAAAAGTTAAAATACGAATGGTTAAAATTCGAATTGGAAGAGCGGAAGAAGAAAAAAGAAGAATGGTGCTAATTGTCACACTTCTTCAAATTCGAGTGAGAATTTTTCAAACACGTATAATCATTAAAACACGCACTACCTCAAAATTTGAAATTCCATATCTCGATTGCTAAACATACAATCATGCGAAATTTTTCAGGTGAGCACTTCGTACATTCTAGAGTAGCTCAATAAGGGGAACATAGCTGATGAAAATATTAACAGCGGAAGAGACATATTCGTACATCTACTCGTACCCCATCATCAAATTATTTAGATAGCTAGACAGAATGTTGACAGGTATATCTGGGACTTGGCAGATTATTTGAACATGAAAGAACCCGGTACCTATCGTAAATGGTAAACGACTGAAAGTTATCATATTTTGCAATTGTTGTTCAAATCTGATTGAATTTGAAACCCAAGATGATGTGGTTGATACACGTTTTGGCGATATGTCTTACAAGAGTAAGTATTGCGTAAATCTTAAAACATCATTTCAACTGAAAGTTATTTCAGTGTAATTTACCTCAAATTTTCCATTAATTTTATGCATCTTTGCATTATTTCAGTACACAATGACAGCAAATTGTGCGGCCGCCGAATGGCCCTATGTACCTACAATGCCAACTGTTATAAATCCAAGCAATGATTTCTCAATTTATAATTCTGGCACAACTATGATGAATTCAGCCACCGATGCATTCCAAAACCAGTTCAACGCCATTGCCGAGCACACGGCAAAAATGAACGAGTTAATTCTGCAAAATAACCAATACGGTTCAAATATGGCGAATTATTTGCAAAACACCATGAACTCGGTCTTAGCAACTAATTCGCTTCAGCAATTACAAATCATAAACGACGTTATGAACATGCTACAGCCGGATTATGTTTACGATAAAATCAAGCAAGAAAAGCAAATCCATGAAGAATGCATTTCAGCCGCTTATAAAGATTTAAACTCGGCAGTTGAAATCATCGTCAATCAAACACGGGATCTTCCTTCGATCGATGTTCGACAAATGGAACAAGTCAAAGATCACGTCTTGTCCGCTGTTGACCATTTACAGAATTCTTGTCCTTTGTGTAGAGCATTGAAATACGCAGTTAGCGATGCGAATGAGAATTTATTACCATTTGTTACCGTCCTGTCTTCGCAAATTTTGAAAACATTGAATCCATCGTTGACCTAATGGTGTGTTTTATTTTCGTAAATTAGTATTTTAAATTTTCACGAAGAAATATCCTCGTAATTAAGTGATATTTTGCGATAGATGGAAATTCGGCAAACGATAGAGAACGCAATTAAACACATATACGAAATATTTCGAAATGAATTTATTTTTATCTCAAGGTACATAAATAAAAAGTTATAAGAAAATTGTACATCCGATTATACTATTCTTCAACTTTCACGACTTAAATGACCTTCTTAATACTGGTAACTTGGCTTTAAGTTTTGATTGACTTGTCAACATAATAGGAGATAAACCAGGAGGATTGCCGTAATTTTGCAACCTTTCAAATTTACTTTTTGCGCTGGTATTATTAAAAGAACTATTACTCGACGAACTTTTATCTAGTTTATCTGTGTTTTCTGGTGTAGCTGCACCAATTACGCGATTCAAATCCTCTTCGCATTCTTCTAGGAACGTTTTCAAATCCTAAACAATTCCATGATTTTTATCAACAACTTTACAAAAACATTACACGAAAATGTTTCAGATAAATTTACATTTTCTTTGAAATAATTATTAAATTCATCGATATGGCACTGCAACGAAGTAACACTTGTTGATTGAACAAACGAAGTACATTCGCTGACAAAAACAACGGGAATTTTCCAATATATCAGTCCTTTTTTCCATTGCAAATTAACACCGGCTACAATTTTACCGCGATCTATTGCATCTCCGAAATCGAAATTCTAAACAAGTGAAATGATGAGCATACTACACAACAAAATAACGTTGATTTACCAACCTTCGAATCGATACGAAAAGAAACTGCGAAAAATCTTCGCTGCAAATCGGCCGCGTAAATTGTACGATTTTGTTCGTTTTTCTGCTGCGTCCTGATAATAACGCCGATTAAATCGATTTCATCGAATGTCGACGATTCACTGCGTTCTTGTAAACGTTCGACATCGGTGACGCGTCTTCTAAACCAATTATTTGAACAGTCGGCAGCAGAGCCGCCATTGTATTTGCTTTGACGATTAGAACATAATTGTAACTCGCCGTTGCTGTTGAATCACGAAGAAATTAAATACTCGTGATATATCGGGGTATTCCATTTTTTTTTTTCAGGAATGTTTCGTGATACAACTATACAATTCCGATTATTTAACATTTAAACCTACCGAATATTATTCGTATTAAGGTTGAAAAATTCGTACACTTTGTCTTCTTTGAAAAAAGCTATTAAATCGTCTGAAGGATTCCAAATACTTAAGATAGCTGAAGATTTACTCTGT
>QBDW01000305.1:0-13937 GCA_003261595.1 Maconellicoccus hirsutus
GATACTTCTCACTATACGGTAGCGCCCCGTTTACGCTTACGCGCGACGTTGCGTTAGACCTGCAGTAACATGCCTAACGCAACATCGCGCGTAAGTGTAAACAAGGCGCTGCTGCATAGTGGAATGTACCGATTATCGCGCGCGCTTAGGCTCATCACTTGATTAATTTTTTCTCAAAATCTACCGATTGTTGGGTTATAGATCATGAAATTTTTTTTGTTTGAAATAATTTTAAGATTATTTTGCAATTTTTCTGGAGTCGAAAAAGACGATTTAAATCACATAAAATGACTTACTTTTTTTAAATCGTCTTTTTCGACTCAAAAAAAATCGCAAAATAATCATAAAATTATTTCAAACAAAAAACGTTATACGATCTATAACCCAAAAATCGGTAGATTTCGAGAAAAAAATTATTCAAGTAATGAGCTTAGGCGCGCGCGCGGTAATCGGTACTTCTCACCGTGCAGCAGCGTCACGTTTACACTTACGCGCCATGTCGTGTTAGGCCTGTAGTAACATGCCTAACGCAACGTCGCGCGTAAGCGTAAACGGGGCGCTACCGTATAGTGAAAAGTATCAGCCAACGCGCGCGCGCGGTTTTTGCGATTTTTGACCATGACCCCGTGGAGGCAAAATTTTGAAAAAAATATGTAATATCTAGAGGTCGAAAATACATCTAGAAAATAAGGTTTGAAAATTTTGCAGAGTGAAATAGATACCTAAAAAAAATAAATTATGTTGAAAACGCCCGTTTTAGCCTTTTAAATTCGTCAAATTAAAATCGTGATTTCCTCGAAATATTTGCATATTTTTTTCACTACCATTAAAACCACCCTCTAAGCTCGAAACCACAAATATTTGCTATTTCGAAAACCATCTAGTCATCTACATTACTCGAATACCATTTCGACGCGCTTCACAGAACCCACACAGGCCACAGAGCGAAAAACGCCAACTCTTATCATAACTTACTCAAAACACCACTGCAAAAGCACACCGCGAATCGAAAATTTCGCCATTTCACCCAACTACAAATAGATACACAATTCCTCGGTAACATTCTCATCGTCCAAATATTCCAAACGTTTCTGGACAAGAGGTAAAATTGGAATTCAAAACGAGGTCGCGTATAAACGAAAAAATTTCCTCGTATTTGCTCACGACGAAAAAAAAAATTCCTATAACACGTTGAAAAAGGATCTCGTGCGTATGCCACTCGACCCTAGCCCCCGAAATAAAAAAAAACATCTCGAACCATATCAACTACGTTAAAAATTTAACCGCAAATACGAGTATACGACTCGACCATGTAAAACGTTTGGAAAAATACGACCGACGACGTAGGCTCAAGGTCGGAGGAGTGGAAGGGATGTCGTAAGACGATTAACTCAGCCGGAGAAAAACTTAATACTGACAAACGGGAATTACATTTCTGACCAAGTTTTCCGTTACACTTTCACGAGAGCTAAAGTAAACATTAAAATGGAATTTTAGCTCGAATAATTAATCGAGAAAAGTTTTTAATATCTCAAACGAGCAAAAAAATCACGTTAGCCTTTTACCGGTACCCGGTGATTCATTTAGAAGAAAAATACGCCGCGTTGAGAAATTTCCGAATACGATGAAAGGTGGATGTGGGGGGGAGGGTTGCAGTAGTAAAATAAACTTCGGTTTTGTCGCCGGTATCGTAATGGTGATTGAATAAAGTATAAACCATACCCTTGAGGCGAATTTACAGCGATTTAAAATTTTCTTCTTTATCGTTCAGTGGTATCTAACGTGGTTATTTGAAAATACACGGAGCAGATACGCGAAATAACCTATTGCCGCGTCGTTTATTATTAAATTCGTCGCATGGGAACTCGTTAAAATCATTTATCCAATGTTCACCTCTAATACTGGCTCTAATGTAACATCAAATGCGCCTATATATTTTGTAGTACATAAGCTCTTAGCGAATACGCCGTTACGTATATTTCACGCAAATCCACCCGTCCTCGCGTCCCGCATCAACGTACTATAAAGGTAATGTATTACCAGAGTATCATTGCGGCGCGTTTGTCTCTCTCACCCGTGCATTAGTTCGCTTTGGTGGTTATCAATTTGTAAATTAATAATTACCCGACGTTTCGCGATTTTACTTATGTACGAGTACCACACACGGACGATGCTGTTTCGGTAATCGAAACTACATTTCTCTTAATTGTGTTGTGCATCGTTATAGACCTATCGAGAGCGAAGATGTGCCCGAAGTAACGTTCCAGCCCCCTCCTCAAACTAACCAAACTAATTCGTAAAAATTACCAATATTGTTAAATTACTTGAGAATTTCCAACCCCTTTCAAAACAGTCAGCCCGGAGGTAATGCATAAAAAGGATTTCAAGCGAAGGTACCCTCCAACATTAGAAACCCGTCTAGCGCCTCACCAATTGGTTTTACGAAAAAAAATATTCCATGAAAATTATTTCTTGATGTCTTTTCTGTAGTTTTGGTCATTACAAAAATTCAATTTGGAGCAACCCTCTTTTCTCAAATTTGAGAAAATCTTTGAAAAAAAGGCAAATCGCGTTTTATTACATTTTCACAAAAAATATCAAAGATACAGCAACATTTGTAATTATAAAACAGATTTAGAATCAATTTTTCTTTCAAGTTGAAGCGCAAAAAAATAGCTCCTCTTTTCTTCACCTTACAGGTCCCTCCCCCCTTCATATTACACTTAAAATATGCATTTGAAAAAAAATTCTCCAAACAAAAGTTATTTCTTACTAATTTTTTGGCACTTTTCTTTATTACGATATCTTTTCTCAGAACGTCTATTGACCTTCGAACTCCAATCAAATCTATTAAATTCCAATTGTCAACAAAATTTTTTTCAAATTACAAAAAATCGTCAAGAAATAACTCAGATGAGGCGTTTGTGTGTTCTGGGATGACTTTGGAAAAAAATTTTAAAACGAAATTTATTGCGAAATAAATTAAAAACATTTTTTGCGCGAAATTTTTTTGTAAATCCCGAAATTTTGCCACAATTTCACCATATTTCTGACATCGCTAAAAAGGAACTCAGTTGGAGCGTTTTTGTAAGGCTGAGACGACTTGGGAATGAAATTTGAGTAAAACATTTTTGCAAAAGTTGCATCTAAAACTAGTAAAAAACCAATTTTCTGTAAAATAATGAAGAAAAAGTTAAATTTTGCAAAAATTTCAATTGATACAAAAAAATTGGAAAAAAATTGTAAAAACATAAAATGTTCTACATAAAATTTCCAAAAACATTTGTTCTAAAATCGTATAAAACCCCGCAATGGTTTTAAACGATACAAAAGAATTATTGAAGCAAAAAATGTTTTTCATTAAATTTTCAAAAACTTCTGTACCAAAATTTTTTTCTCCACAAAAATCCGAAAAAAAACTAATTTTGTGTGAGATACGTAATGACAAAAAAGTGAAATTAAATTAAAATTTTAAACGTTACAAAAAAATTGTTGGAGCGAAAAACGTTTTCCATAAAATTTTCAAAAACTTCTGTACCAAACTTTTTTTCCGATATCGTTCAAAATTTCACAAAAAACTGATATCTTGCAAGATGAAGACAAAAAAGTAAAATCTTGATGAAATTTTGAACGATGCAAAAAGGACAAAAAGTGTTCCCCATAAAATTTTCAATAACTTTTGTACCAAATTTTTTTATTGAACTCGCTTTAAAACCTACAAAAAAACCAGTTGTAAGGTGACAACACAAAAGTAAAATTTTGGCTAACATTTTTAATGATAAAAAAATTGAAGGAGCAAACACAATGTCCCTCGTAAAATCTGTAACAGATTTTGTCATGTTCTTAAAATTTGAAAATTTTTTATTACGAATAATTTTTGTTGTATTGTACATCTTTATCTCAATATGTATTTCTGTTTTTTGGGATGTTTTGTGATTTTTTTAACGCCCGTTTGCATCATTTCCCAATATTTTTTTTCATAGGTTAGCTAATTTTTGTCATTTTGAGGAATTGATTTCACCATAATTTATAACAAAAAATTTTCGTTTTTTTTTAATATTCGACAAATTTTTTTTATAGGCTGTTTATCATGACTTACGCAATTTATCATTTTTTCATCTACTTAATAAATTTTTGTCATTTTGACAAACTCTTGGTACCGAAACGTAGATAATCGATATTCTGAGAGAATCAAAGAATCTGTGGAAGTATCCCAATTGTATAAATTCAGATTGGAGAAATCTATACGCAATTTTAAACGCCAAAATTGACACAATTTTTTTTACCATTTTATACTTTTAAGAAAAATGTTAATATTTTTGATATTTAAAAATTCGCCAAAAATTGACACGTGAACTTAAACAGTTGAAATTTTGTTTAGAGTATTTTTAACGCGTTCTTTCCAAAAATCCAATCTCCTTTAAGAGCTTCCGTCGTTAGCGCATAAAATACCAAAAATACCTCGAATAACACGATTAACACAAGACATTTCTCACAACAACACAAACACATAATACTAAAAACACGTAAAATTAGTATACAATCTAAAAAAGAAGCAAAACACAACTTAGAGCTTACTTTTTAACGGGTATTTTTCCACTTCTATCAGGAAGAAGAGTAAGTTTTGTATACGCTTTCAACAAGAATGTCAGTGCTGAAGCATTTGCCTGAACCCGGTTACATATTAATTTCATCAACTCGTCAGTCCACAGCTACACAAAAACAACAAAAAAACTACTGTACTACGACATCGCAACGGTTAAAGCGTGTAAATGGTAATAATGCATAGCTCGAACGCCATTGTTAGTAATTTTTCGCCATCTTTAGTAAGGTTGACGGCGACGTTGCAAATTTACGTAAACGTAGTCTCGTTATTAAGAGAAAATTCTGGATGAAAAAAAAAAATACGTTAATACGTGTATTTCGTTAAACGTGATTTTTCACCGAAGGGTACGTCGTTTATATACATAGATATAAAGAGCTATTTGAATAGTAAAGGATCGTTTTACATTACACAGCGAGTAAATTTCTTACATCTTCATGTACGGAATATAAAAACACCGAGAGACGAGAACCCGAGCTACGTAATTGAAAATTTTCATTTTTCTTACGAGAGCGCGTAAAAGGCGAAGCACGGGGCCAATTTTATACGTAAACGAGCACGATAAGTTGCCGTCGCCCTTGAAAAGTATCCAAGTACGAATACCCAACGTAGGCAACTCTTTTAACATTGGCACAATCTTAACACACCGTAGGTGCACGTGCTTTTTCGACAATCTTAATTACGCGTCTACGGCACCTGCGATCGGTTTTAATCCTCTAATCCTTACATTCGTCATGACCAAGTCCAAAGCCTTCGATCAATAGTTCATTATCGTCGGATGACACGAATACAAAAGCGATTATCTACCTAGTCAAATTCGGCACACGGCGTCGAAATTTCATGCGTGTGTAGGATGTTCAACATCGTCTGTTTACATGTTCTTCGTGTGTACTGTGTATCAACAGCACCGCGCACTACGCCCAGATAAAACACGAACGAGATAGCTTTATCGAAACGACTTGAAATTTCCATCATTCCGCCATCGCGTCTCTGAAACTTTCACCAAACGAGCTTCCATCTCGCGATATCTCGCGTATTTTTTTACGCCGTACGCGCATTTATCATTCGAGCAAACCTACGAAATGCCATTTTCTCAAAATTAAAATCCCTTTTGGTAATTTTTCTTATTTTTGATTCGGCAACATCGTATCTGAAAGATAACAGCGCCTGATAATTTCAATTTTAGACGTTGAATTAATTACGAAACCAAGACGAGGATTCCTGCGAGTAAGCAGATAACGCGATTGATCGCCAAATTTGTTTTTCGCTCGATGAAACCGAAATATCGCCTTTTTTCGAAATTAATTACGTCGGAGTAAGTTCGCTTAATTATGTCGCGAACGACGATTCGACAAGTAACTCGTAAGAATCGGAATTTCAGGGAAATTCCTTCGCCCTTTGAATACTTCAACGGTTTGGTCCACATGGAACGCAATCTGTTTCAAGTGGAAATAAAAAATAACAAAAATTTAAGGACAATATCGTTCTTTTTTATTTTTCGCGTTGATTTAAATACACACACGATCCGACGTGGAGATTTTAATGTGAAATTAAACCGAAGTTCGAAGACGTAAAACAAATTATCTGAATAAAAAATGTTCCAAATTCACATCCCAACAATTTCTATTTCACAACTTTTTATCTAAAATCGTCTAAAAATTCACAAAATAGCTTTTGGATTATTTAATTCCGCATATGACGTATACAGGGTGTTCCGCAACTAATGCACCGCCTTCAAACCTATGATGCAGCTACCCAAACAATACAAGTGCATGCATGTTTGCCGACCCTACTTTTAAAGGGACAGAGTTGTGCTTTGACGAGAGTGTTTTTTTTTATAACGTTGTAATTTACTGGGTACTTTTTTACAAACATTTTCAAACACCGCAAAATTAGTTATTTTCATGTTTCATTCAACTCTAAAATTGAATGAGCTAAAACAATTTGAAAATTCATAAAATTCAAGTCTCCTTCAATTTTCATGTTAGATAAAATTTTCACGAGTACGTTGTTGTTTGGATTTTCGAGACCTACAAAATGAAACATCAAAATTTCATGTATCTATAAACTTGAGGAAGCTACCACATTTTTTTTAGTCGAAGTCATTAGAACGTTTTGACTATTTTTAAAATTGACGAAACTTTTTAAACGTCGCAACTCCTTCAATTTTCAAGTTACGCAAATCACGATAGAGCCTTTTTTGTAGACTTTTTTCAACCCCACAAAATTAGTTATTAACACGTTTCACCTAACTCGGAAATTGAAGGAGCTACAACAATTTGAAAATTTATACACTTTGAAACTCCTTCAGTTTTCATGTTGGACAAAATTGCACTAGTTCCTAGTAGTGAGACAAGGTTCAATCTAACTATAAAGTCGAAGGAGTTAAAACCATTTTTTTAATTTTTATTCCGTTTTGTTTTATGAAATAAAGTCATCAAAAAATTTAGCCTATTTTTAAAACTGAAAGTGCATGATCGAAATAAAACTTTATAAATGTCGGAACTCGTTCAATTTTCAAGTTACGCAAATCACGATATAACATTTATTGTTCAAACTCTACAAAAAATATGATGTATTTCTCAATTAAAAAAAAACTTTTAATTAAACGAAATTAATTTGAAAGCAACTTCCTTCAATTTGCACCTTAATGCATTTCCTTCAAAATCTCAAGCCAAAAAATGAATCTTCGATTCGTATTCTTAACAAGTTTCAAATCGTTCAAACACACTCAACAATAGAATTACACGTGCTATCGAAAATAAATCGATATTGTATAAAATATGAATACACCAAGGTGAATTTTAATTTCCTTCGACATAAATTTTTATTAAAATTTTCGACGTTCTTCGGCCGTCATTAAATTGCGCTCGTAAACACGGTGGATATTTAATTTACTCAACATGGTCGCGTTTTTCGACTTGAATTAATAAAATTAAAAACACTGATAAAACAATAAAATTGCAGCGCTTGGACGGTCGCCGAATATTTAAAATTTAAATAAAATCACAATTAAAGGAAAAAGAATCGGTGCTATTCGCGTCGATGCCCTTTCGCGAGCCTTGAAACGGAAATTTTCGACCTTGCGGATGAATAAATTATGCGACGAGAAATGCTCGATATTCGCATGAATCTTTGAATTTTGGCGTAGCTTTGGCTCAATTAAACAAAATTTTGAAATTATAGCCACGAAGCTTGGAAAATTATTCAAAAAATAGCCACCAGAAATTTTTTCAATTTAGGTATATTTCTTGTTTAATAATGCCACAAGATATCGACCCCAAGAACCTAATATCTTCACCTCTCATCGGGACTCGAGATGCCGCTTATCGTGCTCGAATAAAATCACAAAGACATTTTTACAGCTTTCGATATACAATGAGAATCTCTCAAAAGGGAATTACCCCTCCCTAAACCCTGCCAAAAGGCAGCGTGAAAATTTTTTTCAGCGTAAACCGTTCACGCGTTGTAATAAAATTGCATGCTATCGCTAGAAATCCACCATCAGCGTGGGACTTGGCGTCGAGTAAATTCGTACTCGTAAATTTCGACGTGAAAATCGCACCCGAAGCGGCGTCATTTTTCAGCCGCAAATTCGCTGCGGAATCAAAGCGAAATTTTCCCTCGATAAATCACGCGTTACCGGAGTCGCACTGCGGCATCGTTCCGGTTACTGAACAAGTCTATTTTTTCCACCTCCTCCGCTTCGAATACCTGGCAACATGCTATAACCTTCGTCAAAAAAACCTCTTCGATCTTTGCAATCCGATCACGTGGACGAGGAATTTTTTCGTCCATCGTAAACGAGCAATTATCACGAACTACGTCACAATCTATCAACGTCCGTTTGTATTTCGTCAACGTGAATTTCGCGCGTGTCTCGAGACTCCAACCGAACACACCATTATCTCGTCACCCGAAAAAAATCATTCTCCCGCGAGAGTGATAAGAAACTCATCGCGTCAAATGTGCACAAAAACCAACTCCGAGCGTTACTCCAAATTACATCCCTCGAAAGGGAATATTCGGCAATTTTTTCAAATTACCTAAACAAAACTTCTAACCGAGGTCGCCGAATATCGACGGCGTTTCGCGTCAAATCGCAACAAAGCGGTCGTCAACTTAATAAAATTTTCGCCTGTCATTTTTTTCTACATTTTTTTCTCACAAACAACGATGGCCGAGTAGGGAAAAACAACGCTAATCTTCGGGCTCCGACGTTGCCCCTTTTTTTTTCACGTAATTTCTATGCGAATCTCGTATTAACGAATCACCGTAATTTGATTTAATTTCTGCGCTTTTCGACGTTTTTATTTATTTTAGTATTTTTCCCTTCGGTTGTCTTTTTTTTTTCTCTCCGTAAAAAATACGTATTTGAACGTTGGCTCGAAAATTATCAAAGGTATACGTTTTTCCCTTTTTTTTTACCCCTCGGAATCGATATTGTATTTATTATGTTCACGAGAGGCGAATTCACCGGAGCGGAGTAAGATTATACAAGGTGTCCTATGAGAAATTACGCCGTTTTAACGATTTCCACGCACGAATTCGCGGAAACTACCGAGTGTTTAATTACGTTTACAAGCGGCAATTTGATATCAATATGTTTTAACGGCGTTACAGGGTGAAAAAAAATCGTGACGTCATGTTGCATACCATGTACTTGTGGAAAAACACTACACTCGATTTTAATGTATAAAGCAATTTCATAATTAATTCGTAATTTAAGAAGCATTACAAGCGACTTAGCTTGTGTACTTTTCATTTAAATTATTAATTTTTCGACACCTTGTGTCTCTTTTTTAAAATTATCGTAACTCTTAAGCTAATCACTCGAATGGAAAATTGTTCAAACAAAAAAGACAGCTAAAAGCATTGGTAATAATTTTATTTGAAATATTTTTCAATTTCACCCCTTAATTTGGCATAAACCCTCTGGCGCCTTCAATTCGAATGATAGACAAGTTATCATCTTTGCAGAGCTTGTAAATGTCTACAAAAATATAACTCGTTTTTGCATAACTCGAGAATTAAAGGAGTTATGACGCTTCAAATTTTTATTTTGCTTGGCACCTTCAATTGTGAAAATAGGCAAAAATGCGTTAACACTTTTTTTAGAGCTTAAAAAGACTTACAAAATATGTTTGTACTTGATTTGCATAACTCTAAAATTGGAGGAGTTGTGACGATTACAAATTTTTATTTTTCTTTGGCACCTTCAATTGTGAAAATAGGCAAAAATGCGTTAACACTTTTTTTAGAGCTTAAAAAGACTTACAAAATATGTGCCTACTTGATTTGCATAACTTCAAAATTGAAGGAGTTATGACGATTACAACTTTTCATTTCGTTACAGCGCTTTCAATTTCAAAAATAAAAAGAATTGTTTGATAACTTTTTTCACAATTTGACGATATTTAAGAAAAAAATAGCGTTTTAAAATTTTTTTCAACTGTATTACTTTTGAGGTACGTTTGTCCGACTCGCTAGGGGGCTTTTTAAAAAAAGATTTCAATGTTTATTTCACTCTAGTGCCTTTAATTTTGAACGTAGGCAAATGAGCCTGATAGCCGGGTTTTCACAACTAAACAATATTTAAAGAATCACGGGGTATCTATAAGACTTTTTTTTAAATTACTACTTTTTCATTACATTTTTACCCCCAATTTTCAAAAACCTTCCAATTTGACTGTCCCATCCCTCTCCTCCTTTATTAATGATAATTCATATTTCATTCAATTTCAAATAGGTAATTAAATAAGTAATTTCAAATGTTTTTATTGTTGAAAGTTCCCGATTTTGTCACTAAGTTACTCTGTAGTTTTTCGACATGTTTATTTATATATGACGTCACATATTCCGACAGTGTAACCAATTCACAAAAAGCTGCCAATGATTTATCAAAAACGAATAATTTATGTGTATTTTTTTCAAAAATATTCCGCGTTTTTTGGTTTTCTCATTGTTGTACTACTTTTTAACAAAATTCACTACTTTTTCACTACTTCTAAAACCTATTTTTAAAAACCCTACTTTTTTACTACCTCCACTACCTGTTAAATACCTCAAGTGGAATTCGCAAATTTTCTCCAATCGTGTAATAAAAGGAGTACTCGAGGGTAAAGGTATCATACATCGTTTATGTAGTATCTCAGTCCCTTCAAATTCCAGGGTTGGCAAAATTTCTAACAGATACTCATTATTGGTAGCTCCATTACCATTCAAAGGATACGACACGTTAAACAGAACACCCTGAATGTGATATCACACAGAAGGGGCAAATAAAATTTCAAAATACCATACTCCATGTATTTAAACTGGCAGAACCCCGTTCACGATCTTCAAATAACATTCATCAAGCTCGATAAAAAATTCCACAAATACCAACGACATATCCGAAGAATTACCTAGCATCACCGACAACAAAACAAACCCAGACACGTTACGCAAACACCCCGCCAAAAAATATCATGACCTCGGCCCCAAAAAAAAGTAAATCCGCAACCTCATTCGTATCGAATCCCGGTATTTCGCAAAGGTACGATGAAAATTCCACTTGGAAACCCACACCACTCAAAAGACAGAAGATTTAATCAAGACGACTTATTCGACGTATACCAACTCAGCTGTATTTTTTTCCGCTCGTCGATCAAAATACGCGCGGCTGAAAAAAAAATACCGCAGATAAATAAAAAAAAAAAGGGAAAAACACACAAACGGAATTATTCTTCGTTTGAAGAAGAAAAGGGATAAACTCCGGCAACAATTTCGTAAAAACGTAAATTTTACCTTTTTAAATCGATGCGTGAAATTTCTCGGTATATTAGGTCGAGTTTTAAGGGCAAACAAACCGACGTCCCGAAATTAAGAAAGAAAAAACTTTACCGCGTTTCGTCACCGAGATTTTTAATTTTTACCGTCGAATACGGTCTTTTTAAGTCGAAAAAAAAAACTTTGCGGCATTCGGCTTCTCGATGAAAGAAGGTCGACAAAGCGAAAGGCAGGGTAACGCGACAAATTAAAAAAGCTGTGTGTCCTTTTCAAAGACCCCGAAACAAAGATGGTTTAAACGGATGGTTCATCGAGGATAATTAAATCAAGACGTATTGATGCACGGTGCTCCCCTCCCCCTCCCCTTCCACGGTACTCTATCATCGATATCTTTTCGGCGTTTCCTTCGGTATTTTTCACGCGGCTTCGAGATACTCGATTTTTCTCAAACTTTTCCTTATTTTCGTTTCGCGAAAATTATTCTTCGACAATTTTTCAACCATTTCAACTTCTTTTACGCGCTTGTTGGTTAAACTTATATAGCGAATTACGTCAGTATTTTCGATTTTGTCGTGTTCCCCTCGCTCCCTCAACCTTTTCTATTTAAAATGCTCGTTAAAAACGCGTTTCACTCGGAGTAATGATCGTCGTGTTTCGTTGTTCTATTCGATGCTTTTCGCGTCGTTTTTTTTTTCCATATCGAAATGCGACTCGTGCGGGGAGTCTAAAGTGGTATACTCGATTCGGAAAATTGCAATGTTATGTACGTCGTTCCAATTAATTTTTTCTCTGCGCGAATAAGCACCCAGACAGATGTATTCAACGTTACGCCATTCGTATAGCTCGAGGGAGAATTTTGACAGCTTTTTTCAATTTATCGCGTTTATTTTTTCGAATATTTTTTTCACCTTATTGAGAAATCATCTATGAATCAGAATAATTTCATAATTCGGCGTACGTATTAGTCACGAATTCCGAAAATATAAGTTTTAATTGAACCGCGTATATAAGAGCATTTCAAGTGCTCTTCATTTTCACCCGAATATAGCAACCATCCAGCGTATTGCTCGATACGATTCCACGTCGAAGGAAATGTATCGAATTCGATTTGAAAACATGACCCACTTGGGATTATCGTAACCTTGAAAGTTCTCAACCCAAGTACTCGTTACATGATAATGAAGTAGAACTCCGATGTGATGAAGATAACAGAAGAGCTTCACGAGGTAGAAAAATAATGTCATATGACACAAAATTTCCAAAATTATGACCTCCCTTCGACGTCAAAAGCTGTTGAAAATATAATTCTTCCACTACGTACAATTAGCTTGCAAACAGGAGGATTTCCCCCTTATCTAGGGCATGATCCCTTCCCGAAACAATAAGGTACCCGTCGAAGACCTAGGATCATTCTTGTACGCTGCACCATTATTTCGCATTACTACGAGTATGAACAAGAATAGATTGATAATGGGGTGAAAAGTATCATAAGTACCTTCTTCAATACTACATACAGCATGTCACTTGCCATATTTGGCGCTTCATGAGTTTATACTGCAGATGGACGATATTTCACAATAACCTGTTTTATAGTACTACATTTATGCAAGATTTGGCATCTTACGAGGTATATTATTTCCATCAGGGAAATCGCATAAAAAACCAAGTCGAATTATCAAGCGAAAAAATCATCAAAAACGTTGCAATTTTGTCGAATCGCAACTGTAAACATCTTGAGCTAATCCAATTCTCACTTCTTTTGTAAAGAATTTAAAAGGCTTCGATTTTGAACAATAATCTTCGTAAAAAAGCAGTTTGATGGAAGCAAAAAACCGTATGTTAAGTAATTGAAAGCAAGAATCAAGAATGTTTTTTTTTCGGTATGCGATCTCACGCGCTTCCCAAGTTGAAAAAATTACAAGTGATGACGTCATCAATTTATAAAATTTTAGTGATGTTTCCCAAGAAGCTTACAAAGATGTTAATTTCTGAAAATTTTTCTTAAACATCAATGACATCATCAAATTGTAATTTAATCAGATTTATGACGTCATTTATCTATTATCGCGTGAAATTTCCTTTTAGACGACCCCCTCCCCCTCACCACGTTATTCATCAGATCGATTTAACAAGGGAGCTACTTGAGGTGTCCGGCTCGGATTTGAGCGGGAGTTGGATTTTTGAAAAGAGCATACCAAAAAAACCCAAAACCAAATTTTAGCTGCCCAAGTTGACCTTTCGATTTTTGGCGAATTTTTGAAATTTAAAAATTACGAAATTTCGATTAAAAATAAAGAATAAAAAAAAAGAAAAAAACTCGAAAAATAATTTTAAATCACGAAAGAAATATTTTCCCCTTAATTCAAACCCGCTGAATCCGAAAATCGAATCGGCAAGCCGTTCTGGAGCCTCCAGCGCGATTTCCATTTTTCTCCAGGAACTTTGAAATGCTCCGAAGGCGTCCATTTGAGATTGGGCAGCTAAAAACTTGGTTCTCTCTTATTCTCAACCTACTGAACCGACTTGACTACATTTCCGGAAAATTCCAGCCGAACACCTCGAT
>QBDW01000306.1:0-13759 GCA_003261595.1 Maconellicoccus hirsutus
AAAAAAAAAAAAAAAAAAAAAAAACAGTACACTTGGAATTTCAATGCATTAAATTTTGATAAAAATCGTCTCATCTACATACATATATACATATTTTATGTAAATATATTATATAAAATGATAGCCGTTTTCTTTGTGACTTCATCACGCCAGCACGAGCAAACCGAATTTAGTCGTATTTTGAACATAGTAAATTACCGGTAATAATACTTCCGACACTGAAAAAATTTACCGTAGAATGCAAAATACGCGTTTGTATCTTCAAACATGAAAACTCGTAGAAAATTGAAACGAGCGCGCGATAAATAAACGAAAACTTGGAATAATATTAGTAACCATTACGTAATTTTCGAACGAGCTTCAACAACAATTTCGAACCAGTTCGGTAATTTATTATCGCGAAATTCCCACCGAGATAAATCTATATTTACGTCATTCTAAAATTGTAAAATCCGACTTATTCGTTCGATAAAATCCGTGTTTTTCGCCGACAACAGGCCGACCAAGCAGTAAATACTCGTTTTTAACATCAATCGATTAGCTACGTTGCATTCTCATTATTCTCATCGTTTTAACACGTAATAAGTACGCGATCAATAAAGAAAGAATTCTCCGCTTGGTACTTTTCTAATACGAGGTCTTCGTTGGAAACTGAAAGCAAACCAATTCTTCGCGAAGCTCGACCGACGTAGTTTTTTTTAAATCGCTAAACGCGTTTGTAATTGTGAAAAAAAAATTGAAATTTCATCGACGAATGATAACTTCCGGTTATCGTCGATTCGATACAGATTTCAAAAATGATACGAAACAGGTACACGAGATTTTCAAATATTCGAACTGAATCAAGTTATACTCGCTAGCAACATTCGCGAGCAGAATTTTATATTCAGTGCCTTACCTAAAGAGGCTAGATACCTTTAGCTGATACCTAATTACCTATCGCAGTTCGATTAATTTTTTCACTTCAAAGGGTTCGTACTCGTGGTTGCTGTCCAATACAATCGCAAAGATTCAACTACCTAGGCAATTTCCTGAATACGCAGATAAGTATTCTTCACCGAAGTAGAACAAAAATTTCGCTCGATTTATTATCGTAACTTCGAAAGCTTCGATTTCAAACGAACCTCTAATATTTCACATTCAACGCTTATCGCATTCGTTTTACGCGTAAAATCATCGACAACCTGTCATGATCGTATTTGTATTCAAAAATTTCCACTTTCCAGCCTGTAGCGCTAATTATGGTCGCCATTGCAGAGGTGCACTAGCACTATGACGACGACGATGACGAGGTGATGACTATTTAATTTTATCTCGTTTCGCATTACAAATCAACTGTGCTCGTCGCATAATACCGAGATGATTATTAATAAGCTGCAGGAAACCTATATAAAATTTGAAAAAAAAAAAAAATGCGCTAGCATTGGTAACTGGTAACCAATACATAAGAAATAACAGAAGCCCACATGGTAGCGTAGGACATGGAAAAAAAAAGCTACCATCACGACGCCAATATAAACCAAAAAAAGACGACGTGGGGCAGAGTTCAAGTAGCCACGTTGCCAAGTCATACGATCAACAAAAAGATACATATAGAGTGGAAAAAAATACGTTGCCAAACTGGTATGTTATTAAACGTTTGATAAATAACGCGACCTCTGATATAGCATTTTTATCTTTTTCTCGATTAATTTGACATACAAACAACAGATAGAAGAAAATTCGATTTGAAAAAAATGTACTCGCGATTAGGTAGTGGGTAATGGGTATTCGTAATACACAATACACATTACACGTACCGTACATGTACCCGAAACAATACTTTTTAAAACAAAGATACCAAACAGCTGTCCATACATTCTGGGTATTGACCTAAACGATTACATTCAGGGGTCGGTAAATATAGGCTTCGTGTAGACTTTTTACACAAATACAGTACATTTATAGTACATACGCGAAATTTGCCACGATGCAAATCATCGACGCGATAAAACCTTACCGCAGTTCGCACGCCGACGTATTTCTCGATTCGGATATTTTACGTTTTTACCAGCCGCGTCAACGTTTCTAACCCTTGAAATTCGCTCCAACGGCGGCCGCCGTGAAAATAAATTAAAACTGTAACGCGAAATACGACAAACCAAAATAAACCTAAACAGTAAACGCGCACTGGCGCACTACACGATGACAGTATATTATGCATGTACAACAATCAAAATCTATATACAGTACATACTCTATTATATAGTAAACAACGCCAATTTCACCAGTGTTTATGAATTTTTTTTCGACATTGAACGCAAAAAAATTTCAACTCGGCTTCCTTCGAGACACATCACTCGGGAACACTTCGGAGAAGCATGAACACTCAAACGACAACCAAATATCGAAAATACTGCGGAATTTTCAGCGATAGTTATTCGAAAACGAATAGCTAAACCAACTAACGAGTAACGACGTCCTATGGTAATTATCTAATCGTACAATTCCAAGATTACTACTTGGCGATGCGATGTTGGATGTTCTATTTACCGAACTTGGTATCACATACTGTATGTACTGCATATACATAAATACTGTATTTTAATACTTACGCAGCTAGCTAAAGTAGCTAACTGTAACTAGCTACGCCGATACACGTAGTGAAGTAACTTCGAAGAAAAATACACAAATACATACTCGTATGTATGTAACTAGCGATGTAAAATGAGAAACTTGCTCGAATAAAATAAGATGGAGAATAGGAAACGTACCGCGGCGTAGTTATACCAATTCCAACGAAACGAACCCGTCGTTACACAATAAAGGGTGTTATAATTTTACACAAAATAAATATTTGTACACACAGTGTATCGAACCAACGACGATAATGAGAAAGAATTCAACCTTACTTCGGTTAGCTTTGAATGTAAAAACCAAACGGCACTGCTTTCGAGAGAAAAAAAACACGAATCACTCGATAAAAAACGAAAATATGCTAGTGCACTAGCACAATACAATACATCGGAACAAGAATATCGAAACTTCACCTTACAAATATACGAAATTCGATCGAAAGAGTGAAATATCGAGTAAAACACGTTAATTACATATAATCGAACCATTTACTTACAATTTAAAGCAGAAAGTATGGAAATATTCGCAGAATTCTTCAATTTGTTGCACAACACGTCACACACCACGTTTCTCAGCGAACGTACAAAAACGTTGAGAAAATATGGCGGATAATACACGAAACGTTTTCCACGCGTAATATAACAAAAACTCGAACAAATTAATTAATAAAAATAATTCGATAGTTAAAAATTATTTACAAAATCTTAAAATCCAAAGTTCTGAAAATATTATGTTCTGTATAAAGCTCAGTCGCTCGGTCGGTAGGTTACAGATTAGGCCATCCTAAACACGTTCGGACGAATCCACTTTTCTTCGCAACGAATAAAGGGGAGGAACCATCGGCTGTTCCGTTAACGTTAACACCGTGCACCGTGCACCGTGCCTCCGCGTCCGCCATCCACCGCCTGGGCAACGACAGCGAGGAAAGGAGAATGATTCGAATAAATGACGCAGCGGAGAGGCAGCGGAAAAAAGAAAACTCATTAAAGAAAGAAAATAAAATGACAAAAATATTATAAAGTCAGCGAAACTCGCTTTAAATGAGGTATTTTCATTTGTAAATTTTTAAAACGAATGCGAATACGAATGTAGTATGTAATGTGTGTAATGTGTATGTAATGTATGTACTGTATGTAATTCGTACCTACATACGTAGTACGTACATATGTACATACATATAGCGGCAGCTACAGCTAACTGTAACCAACTACTAGCTGTAGCTACTAGCTAGTATAGCTATAGCTCCATAGAACTCGAAATGTTTTTTTATAGAATACGTACACATAATACACGCGGAATATCGCGTACAAAAAAATGTTGCTCGAAATTTCATCATTATCTCGTATATTCTAAATGCTTTAGAAGGAATGAAATTGTCGACATACTGTACATATCAAGCACGATTAAAAAAGCTACACGATAATTCGATGGAAAAATGAAAATTGACAAAACATTCGTCTCCTGATTTTTGAGAATGTTTTGCTTTATCAAATGAAATTCAAACCTACTCGCATAATGTAATTAATGTAAGCGTAAGCAGATCTGTCATGAAAGTAATGTGTATTGTGTACTACAATATAATGCGCGTGTTACACTATACACTTACACACCCGTCATAATTGCGTCTTTTCAAAATCACAACTTCAAAATTAACAGGATAACAGATACTAATAAAAAGTATACACACGACGTCAAATTCGTATTCATAATGGTAGTTTCGCCTTTGAAAACTAATTGAAGTCAGGTAAAAAGTAGCACGATGGAAAATGAGAAATAGGTGCTCACTGCTCAACCCAGGCTAGCAGTGCGAATCGATTCAGTTTCAGATGTGAGGATAAATAATATCACGACAATTATTCTCGATGGAGGTTCCCTTGTTACTATCGGAAAAATTGTAACAATTGTAACTTAGATTTTACTGATCAACCGATCACAGATAGTGGACAGCTAGACACCTAGACAGTAGACACTAGACAAGACAGTAGACACACAAAGACGAATTAAATTATTAATTTTATTGGTGTAATGAATCGTTATCATATTCGTACAATGCGCGCGCATCGTTGCATCGGATATTTTAAAAAGTAAACAAGGAAAGGCCAACGAATTCCGGAATTCGTTCGTAAATAGCCTACTTGGAAATACGAGGAAGTTGCAAATTTTTATTATCCGTTATATTATTTGCGTGATAATTGCGACATTGTTGATCGATTTTCATTTATACGTTCATGACTTTCTAATGGCTGACGTCACGTCGTCACCGCATGTAAAAAACAATTGCATTAGTTGAATTAGATTGCTAAGTGATAAGTTGATATGCGTGGCGTGGATAGGAGTAGAGATACTTGTACAGTACTTAAAAAATTGTTTTCACACGGCCACGGAGAGAAAAAGATACAGTATACTTGTGTGATGTGTGTACAAATACTCGTCTGTTGAAAAATAGCGACTATGTGTACTATACAGTATACAGTATACAGTACGTACAATAACAATTGAGATAGAAGAGATTCATTTTCCTCTATACTACAAGCAGTCATGCACCCATCTTTGTTGCAAGATGAAATGTCGAATTGAAAAATTTTGTTACGCTATTTACGCGAGCAAATGTGGCTGCATTTCACGAATCACGATATACTACATACAGTACATCCGTTTCCGTTACCAAACCATACCTACGCATACTGGATTACCTACACCTGTTACCTAATACCTAGACCTACCTCGCAGTTGGTTTGATACCCTGCTTTAATTTCACATCTAAATACCATTAAATAGCAAACACGAGGTACATCCTACATGTATAGCCTACTAATAAACAACTAATCTGCATGCGCATTTTACAACACAATTCATTCTCCCCAAGACCAGACAAACATTTAGGTTTGTATTTCATGAAAAAAAAATCGTAATTCATCGCAGGAAAAAATACTTGAAGTTCAACACGTACAACCCATATTGCACAACCATAAAGATAAGAAGAGTCTTATCAATTTTATGAAATATATTTAGTTGAGTGAAAGGTGAATATCAGCATTCAAAACTTTGTAAATTATAATTGAGAGTAGTTATGTATATCGATTAACAAAAGCACACGTTTTCTAGGTACAAGGTAGTAGGTCTAGGTACGTACTACGTAGCTATAGCTACGTAGTACGTACTATGATAGGTACAGGTGATACACGCATAAAGATAGGGCGGCGAGAAGGGTAGGGAAAGGGGGTAAAAGGAGGAGCTGTTTTTAAACTCCAACTTTTCGCTTTCAAATTGGAGAATGTTTTTTGCTAAAGAATACTGTAATAAAATCGAGAAATTCTCAGCCACAATCCACAAACGCTTTTCACAAAATATTGCTACGCGAGATAAGTTTTAGCGGAGTAATTTTATTCTGTAAGTTTTCATAACTTGACATAAATATGCAATAAAAATACGCACAAAACCAATTAAAAGTAATAAAAATTACGCTTAATCGCAAAAATTAAATCTTTTATTTTTCTTTACCAATTAACTTAATTAAAACATGAATCGAATGAATGATATAATAAAAAAGAAGGATTTATAGTGTTCGTATTTCAATTTCAGATACGATTTCATTAAGTAAATCTCAGTCCCGGTCCCGATCCCGATTCCAATTCCAATCCCAATCCCAGTTGATATTGATAATATGATACAACGGCCAGCGATGAAAACTAGCCGCAAGTGTTCGATAAAATATTCAACTTTTCTATCACGTTTTTCTTTCGCATGAAACATTTCTGTAGTAGTGAATTCCGTTTTCGATTCAAACTTAGCATATAAATGTTTAAAATATTAATCATCCGATAAACTATACGAGTATAGTATCTCGCCTCATACCTCGGTTCTCGGCTATTTGGATAAAAATTCTACGCCGCGCCGCAGCGTTGCCAAGTATTACGCGAGCAGCGCCGCATCATCGTAAAAATAAGCTACCGCTACCTGTATTCCATAATTCATATCTCTCCCCAATATTACGTTAGGCATTATTATCATCGTACGAGGTAATACGTACAATTTTTTGGAATTACAAAATTTTTTATTTCAATTCCGATACGAATACTAACTAGTAGCTAATATAGCTAATTAGCTATCTACCTACAGTATCTAGGTACTGGGTAGTAGGTAACAGTAGGTAGCGGGTAGTGGGTAGGGGTACTATCTAATATCTATCTACCTAGCGCCCAATGCCTATTGCTTACCAAGTAGTAAGTATTAAGTAATAACAGCGGTCTTTGAATCATTTTTTGGAACCTAATTCAAGGTCATAATTATGATGGAAATACGGCAATATTATCGTAATTTAATTAGGTTGCATACGTCAAAAAACAAACATGATAAGAGTGGTCGATTATGCTTCCTTTTTTTTCTCAACACACATTACACCTACACGTACGTTACGTATCTACGGTGGTACCATGCATCTTCAAAAAAATGCCGCATACTTAATTATCGTAAATGTGAAATTCCAGCGATACAATCTCCTCGTATTGGTATTGCAACAAATTGGTTATCATTGAGCGGAAATGTTTCCTCGAGATTATTTTTACTTTTCAGAATGAAACTATCAAATAAATATCGACAACATGTAAAAAATACCTACATACTCGTACGTCTGCGTATCTATCTTTGTTTTTTTGACAATAAAAAAAATGTATTCAAAATGATATAAGAAATTATTTAACGAAGAAAAAGGAAACGTTATTCGGATTATGGTTCGTCAGTGGTCATCATCGTTGATCATCACGAAATTTCAACGCTGAATAAACAAGTCAATTTTCATCAACTAAGTACTGCCTTACTGCCTAAGTAGTAAGTACTTAGTACCTCACTACCTCTACCTACGGAAGACTGAGACATGTTTTAAAATGAAATCGATTGAAAAATACGTTACGATAAGTTTTCAATTTCATGCAAATTTTCATATGATTAACCACCCAACCGACGTAATGAAAGATTCACGCGCGATAATTTTGAATTGAGAGAAAAGTTTGGAACTAAAATTTCATTCAATATCGATTACCTGTTTCGTATATACGGGTAAAAGAAAAGAACCTAAACCTAAATACAATACGTAAGTCTTATTCTTCGTAGGGAAATTCGGCGAGATTTGATCGCGAAAAATTGTCAGTCGAATTCCGCATCTGAGATTATTTTTTTATCTTAAAATTTTTATACGTATCGTCCCTCAAACGTATAATAAACTAGCACGAACTATTTATTAGGTATATGAGTAGGTACCTAGTACCTAGTTACCTACTACCTAGTACCTACACATTTAAAAAACACTTGCGATGTTGAATTCTAGCAGAGCAGGCTAGCAGCCGAATAGGAAGAACGGTTAGAATGAGCTAAGTAAAGCCTTCAAAATAACACATGGTTGGCACCTGTCATTTCTTTTTAGGATACTTTGAAATAAATGCCGAGCAAAGAACTTGGAACTCGTCAAAATCACTTCAACTCTTGCAACATGAATGATGCCAACAACGTTACATTCGTTGGCAATCTGGATATGCTGCGTTTAAGGTTGGTAAATTTCGTGAAAAAATTTCAAGCTTTCCGTTTCACTCGCAAGTTGAAAAATAACAACCGTGAACCGTTTCGACTCGAAACAAAAATTATTTTCCGTGACAATTACCCACCTAGAAGCACTTGCAACTACGCGTAGTACGTAGTCTATAAGGTACTCGTAGTTAGGTATAGGTACTAAGTACATAGGTAGGAAATAAGGAAGGTAGCAATGTATGTACATACATACATACTACATACACATACATGTATCGGATTCGGAGTAGTTACTCTCTAAAATGAACTAACTGTAAGTACATATACCTTACCTACATACATGTACGTAACTACGTGCATACTGTATACATACGACGATTCGCATGCAGTTAATCAATAAGTCGGCGGTTAATTAATCAGGGAGAGGGGAGGGGTAGTGGGATAGCCGGGCATTATGTCGTTCTCTTTTCTCAACTTTTTGTCTGACTTGAAAGCGTTCGCGATGCATACAGTAAATCGGTCAACGTTAATTTGTTGAATTCATTTCATAGGTACGAGTAGTATGCGTAGGGCATCGTTAGAATTTTCTCAAGTTTTTTTCTTCGGACGACGATGCGACGCGACGCGACGCGACGGACGTCGGATGACATTAGACATACTTACTATAATATAACTAGTTAACTACGTAGTACGTACCTATGCTGAATTATAAAACCATATTACGTATGTACTCGCGTACAATGTGCATTCGTACATACGAGTAGTACGTTGAATCGAATCGTCTTCTATAATTTCGATTCAACAGCGGGAACGGAATAGAACTTGAACACCGCAATACCTATTATACACTATACAGTATACTAATAGTACCTCTACCTCTGACCTATACCTAGTGCAGAGTGCAGGTAAGGTAGGTATAGGTACCAGGTAGAGCATCTCGACAATGAAGATGATATTGTACGTACTGTATGTCTGTTTTCATTAGAATTTCGAACAGAACAGGAAGAGTCTAAGAGAAGGAAAAAAAAGCAGCGACACGACGCACCGCGCTGCCAACATTAACACGTAAAGTAAGCGCAAGCAAATAGGTTTAGGTATTGCAACGACGCGAAAAATACCACCAGCGAGAACATCAGTTTCCTATTCCTATTCCTATTCCTCTTCCTTGATTACTAAAGTGCGCTGCTCTACTCTGTATACACTTACACATAGCCATAGGACATACTGTACTCGTATAGTCTACATATTGTTATATAGGCCTAAAATGATAGTCTTTTTCTTTGTGACCTTTTCACACCAGCACGAGCGAACCGAATTTCGTCAAATTTTCAACATAGTAAATTACCGGTAATTATCGTAAATACGGAAAGTTAATGGTTTATGGAAAATCATCATTGGTTACCAACTGTAAATAAACAGTAAATTAGGGTAAATTGATGGTAAAATGCGCAACATGACGGTAAACTACTGCAGTTATGGTTAAATCATTGTAAATTACCGCAAATACTACGAACTTACGGTAATTACTGCAACTTATCATGATTGTATGATACGAGTAAAATGACATTTGCAGCAATTTTGCTGTGATTCGCGTTCACCTTTCCGTAATAAGGCTTAGAAAAAAAAGTAGCGTGCGGTATCGAGGTGAACAGCCCCTCACGGTATAGATTGGTAGATTCAATAGCCCATTTCATATAGCGTAAAAAATACGCAAAAAATAACTGGCTCATCAAAAATTACACCATATTCGGTAGAGCTGAAAGCAAAACTCAACGGAAACGGAGAACACCAAAAACAGAGTACGTACAATCGTTTTCAAACGTTTGAATTTCCGCTGAAGCTTATGCGGGCATATACTCGTATAGGTAGGTAGTAGGTACTTAGGTAGTAGGTACGAGTATGTTTCCAAGGATACATATTTGATATTACATATACCTATTACCTATTACCTAGTTACCTACGCATACGATATCGAGACATATTCAATTTTATTATTCCGCGCGTTCAATGACTCGAATCGATCCGTCAGCCGTGTTTAGAAAAAATTAAGCCTAAAGCATACAGTAAATAAAATCCATCAAAAGAATCATACAAATACGTAAACATTTAAATGTAAACATCGAGCGAAGAAATATGTACAGCACACAGTGACGACGATGACGACGACGAGCAAGCGGCAATTAAAACGGACGTGGCTCGTTTTAAGCGTAAAATACGTATATAAAACGTAAAACGTACCACCGAATAGAAATTTTACAGCAAAAAAAAAAGAAGAAGAAATAAATCGGTATACGAGTACACTATACCTAGTAACTAGTAACTAGAACTACCTAGTACCTATCACCGCTGAATTAGCCAACGCAATTCGTCACAAGGATAAGGAATACAGACATATGTTTATGTATACTGTACAAGTACAATACTCGTATGTCGCCTCTGAAGTTGAAATTAAACTCATTAAGCTCTATTGTATGCACGCAACTACAGATACATATGTCGTTGTGTTTTCAACTCGTGTATATGGTATTTCTTATTCCGCGTGAATTGTGGAATACCGTCCACAGATGACTGACTACAATATGAGAAAAAATAGAAGAAGCGAAGAAATTTTCAGCGTTCGAGTTGAAATGCAGACGACGAGACGAGTAAATGAGTAATTCTACAATTCACAATTTACAATTCACATTCGCGTATTACTCGTACCACGTTATCAAGTCAAAAAAGGTCTTTTTTTATTCGTTGTTTCGGGTCTATTTAAAGAATTTTTTGCAGCTTAGCGAAGTACGAGTAGTACTTTACTTACACATACTATTTACCGGCAAAAACCCATCCTTTATTCCTCCTGCCCTTGTTTAAGAAAAAATCATTTGGCCTCGGCATTGAAAATGACCAACCACCATTCGTACGAAACCACGGGACTCGGCCCCCCTGGCCGCTCCATCACCGGTCTCCGTATAGATTATTTTATCATCAATGTCCTCAATTTCGCTACATTTTCGTCATACGTATTATTAGCATCGCAAAAGGAAATAACTCGTTGTCAGTTGGGGTGTTTTTGTGAGGCTTGGGGTGATTTGGAAGATAAAATTTTCAAATGACAACTACGTATTGCAAATTTAAAAATCAACGTTGTTTGTATCGACAATTTGTCTGAGAAGCGAAAAAATAAATAGGTAGCCTAGGCCTAAATAAAAAAATACAGAAAATATGAAACTATAAAACTATTATACGCGAAATTATCGATATTTTCAGAGTCTTCACAATTCTCGGCGGTTGATTATAAAAAATATAATGAAAAATAAGATGTTACCTAATTACCTATTGGGCTATTGCCTAACTGCATTAACGGAGTAACAAATGTAATAATGTAAATGTAACAATGCGCTTTAAAAAAATGAAACTGAATCATACGTACGTAGTACGTACTACGTAGCGTAGTGTATTCTTTATACGGTTCATTTAATAGATAAAAATATTTACTTACGTAGCCACAGTTTATTTATACTGGTAATATCGCGGATACAGCGCGTACCGTATAAGCGTATTTGTCAATAAAAATCTTACTTTTATCGAAATAATTGCGCGAAACAAATATAACTCGGCGGTTGGCAATTATTATTTGTACGAACAATTTAGAAAATCTTTGCCACCAAGGACAATCGATAATGTTGAAAGAGCGAAATTGATCGCGTTAAATCGCAGATGAACAATTTGCTCGAAATATCTACGAGTAATACGAGTAGATTAATTAAAAGGAAACGTCGCATAACGCGCAAAGGTAAAGGAAATGAAAAAGCTTTCCGTGATCGACGAAAAAAACGAAACTTTTTTTAACGTAAAATACTGTACATCGATTGAAAAGTGTCAACTGTCAATCTACATTTGGTAAAAATAACCGACCATCAATTTCGTATCAATTTTTTTCATTTTTTTTTTTTATTCAATCAATAATTCGCCAAGTTCAAAGTTAACGTTGAAAGGAAATGTTTACTTTCGAGGCGGACGGTATTTCGCAGTGATACTTATCTAAAATTTCTTCAACATGCCAAGTACCAAGTGTAAGTAGGCAATTAGGCATTAGGGCAGGTAGGTAGGTACTCCGTTGGTGGGAAAGAAATTTCGAGCAAAGAATCCTTTTTTTTTCGTACAACATTAAAACGATTTATAAAAAGAAAAAATTTTTTATAGAATTTGATTATAAAAAACGAAAAAAAATTCTCGACCTTGTACTGGCGACCTTACTCCAACACCGCTCCTCTTTCGACGATGTCCTTGGAAAAATAACCGTTCGGGAAAATATTATGGACCCGCGCAACATGGTTTATTATCATATTATTACGAGAGCAGGCTGTAAAAGAGTAGTTCAATTCGAAGCCTGAACTTCACAGTAAAATGTTCACGGTTAGCTCGTTTCGTCTCGTTCATTCGAGAAAGATAGGCTCCAAGCAATAATAAAATACCAATACCATACCATACCATACCGATATTTGACTAGAAATTGAATCTACTCTCGAATCTCGGTGAAATCACGCATATCCAAGTACATCTACCAAATACCAATACATACAATCATACCAATTACCAACGATAACGATAAACCGTATAAACTGATTTTTTTTTGCATCCATCCAAGTATCTACAGTTACTGTCTACGCTGCCTAGTCTACACTTTGATAAGTTTTCATATTGACAAGCCAATGAGCAGCATGGCGAGGCCCTATTTTTAACGAATTGTAAGCCTATACAACAACGCGCATTTTCAATACTCGTCATGTAGTTGCCACTTGCCAGTTGGCTATGGTCGTATGGCTCTATCATCTATTCCATAAAAATTAACGTACTTCGTAGTTCGTAATTGTACCTACAACAAATGTTGTAAAGGCTATGGGCAGGTAAGCAAAGGCGATCTGCCTCAGGGTGCGGACTTTCATGATATTTGGGTATGAGGTGGGTAGTGGGTACCCCATCGAGAAACGTTCATGACCAAAATTTCAGCTTCCCCTTTCCCGTTTTCGAAAAATAATTTTGTTTTACATCAAAGCTAACGAAATTAATTGAAATTTTGGTACAGTACATGCATCGGCAACCACCAACTCAAACTTTTTCCCCTCGAAACGGGCGTTTTCGACTTCATTTATATTTTTCATGTACATATCTCATCGTCATCTGGCATTATTTTCAAAACTCATGCGGCGGCGATTTTTTACATGCACAAATACATGGTTGTTTAGTACGTGTTTTATCAAATCAAATAAGTAAAGTTACATTCTGCGAATATTCGCTATTATCGCAACATTTCGCATATCGCCACGAAAAAAAAACGTTCGTGTAGCCGCCTCAATACAAACATAGCCAGCGATTTTTTCAAAAATCGCGTCGCTTGGATTCGCGTCGTCCGTCTAGCCAAGCCCTAACGCAGCAACGCGCGTAACCGTAAACGGGGCGCTACCGCACAGTGAGAAGTACCGATTAACGCGCGCGCGCTTAAGCTCGTCGCTTGAATAATTTTTTTTACAAAATCTACCGATTTTTGGGTTATGGATCATATAACATTTCTTGTTTGAAATAATTTCAAGATCAATTTGCGATTATTTTGGTGTCGAAAAGGTCGATTTTCGCAAAA
>QBDW01000308.1:0-51314 GCA_003261595.1 Maconellicoccus hirsutus
CCCCCCCCCCCCCGCATCTTGAAATCGGCAGTTTCGGAATAAATTTGGTTATGAATAGTTGACCATTTTTTTAGAACATTTCTTTGTTATTGTTACCAATCTTAATGATTTTTCGGCCAATTTTCCGCCTTTTAAATTAATTTAACTTTTTTTTACAACGATCTTGTTGAAATAATGCTTAAAGGCATGAAAACTGAAGAAAAATCAACGATCTCTTTAAAAAAATATTTTATGTCATTTCAATTCTCATTTTTATCGTCTTTTTTTCGTCTACTTGGTTTTTTTCATTGCTTATTTCCCTTACCGATGTTTACTTGTTTTTGTATAAATGAATCTAGTCCTCGTTCGCAAAGAGCCAGAGGGGTCAAAACCCTCGAGGGCAAAATTTCAAAAACATTCTCGTACGTAACTTGACACGTGAATTGAACAAATAATCTATTTCTTCTTACGGCAACAAAAAAAAAATCGAAAAACGTGTCAAAGATGGAAAAAAAATTGTAAAATATTTTGAAAAAAGTCTTCTTGAGAAAAAATGTCACATCGCACCATCTCCTGAGTAACTTATTCTTTTTCGTAGGCTTGAAATCTCTCGTTTTGGTATCCAAAAAATGCCTTTATTCCTTTTAATCTTGATATTTTTGTTTTATTGATGAAAAATAAAGCAAAATATTCTTTTCTTTTAGTTGTTGATGTGAAAAAAATTCGGGAATTTTTGGAAAAATTTTCCACTTCCTTCGGTTATTCTATTTATAACTTTAGTTGATAGAGTATTTCAAGCAGCATATGATTTACGTATCATTTGAAAAAGCTGCCTTTTCCCCTCGCCGGAAATGGAGTTGAAAAATGTTGGTAATTTGTCGTCGGAATACGCGCAAGGTGGTTGCATTATAATATTCGTAGGCGTAATTTTTGTGAAAACGTTCCATTCATAATTTTCCTATAAATTATAACATCTCGAGTGATTTTTCAAAACTTAGGATCTTAGTGGCGCCTAAAACACGCTGAGTTAATAATTCCGTTACTTTTTAGCGGGATTTTTTTCTTTAACGAAGAGTTTTTTATCGCGAAACAATTTCGTAAAGTGAACCGCTCGGATGTTTTTTTTTCGGAAAATGAACGATTACCTTTCCCGAGGGAATAAAAGTCGATATTGAATATTACGATATCGAAGGTAAATCTAGGTCATCGATGGAATTAAGTTGAAAATTAAAGACGTGGTCCAGGATGTGCCACGGAGCACGTGCACATCGCATCTAGATGGCTTAATACGTGTGAAAACGGTTAAACATAAACAATCGTATCATCGATTACAATAAGTTAAAATTTCAACTTATTTACTACACAGCGAGACAAATTATGGGGGAAAAACGTTTCACAAGACCGTGCATTAATCTTGGTAAAATCGTATAGCATGCAAGAAAAGCGAAACCGGCACGTGAAAATAGAATTAGGGGGAGAAGCCATTTCGCCGAAGGTGAAGGAGGTGTAACACGAAGGACAAGAAAGTTCCCTTCTGTAGGGACTGCTATATCTGAAGTAATATATCTCTAAGCATGCAACCTTTTCTCGGACTAGTTAAAATTTTCTATTGGCCGTTGTTCTATATTTTTTTCAACATGCAAATTCCGAAAGTTACCCCTATTTTGTAATGGGGATGAAGAATCAATGTGCCAGTTACGAATCAACCCTTGAAAAAGATTCCACATTTTTATTCGGATGTTAATAGCGTTGTGTTTTGGTTTTAAATTGGTTTATGCATAAAACATTTCTTATTTCGGTATTTTTTTTATATCAGTGTTTATATTTTTCTAGTTTTATGTGTTAAATGTGTAAGAAATGCCTGTGTTGGTAAACGCGTTTCGTGTCAGGTTTCTCGATTTCTTTCATCGTGATTGAAAAATTGACCGGCGTTGGTATGCTTATTCAAATATCCAGCACTGCTTGTAAAATTTCACCTCAGAGGAGTATTTCACCTACACAGTTGGGTCACTTTAATAATGGATCTTCGGCACCAAAGCTTGCCCGGTAAATCATCGGAATTCGCGCGAGCTGAACGTATCGTCGGAATTTGCGACCAAGATAAAATGGAATTCGTTCCTATGCGAACTTCGCAACCGCCAACGGCACATTCCACGAGAAAGTTTCAAGTCGATGATAAAAATATGAAAGCATATCGACTTGTAAATCTGGCATTGCACGCGCTATCATCGAAACTTATTCGTTTTTTGATTGAGACGTTATTTAAAACGTGCCAAGATTAAGGAAACTTTCCACCGAAATTCCAAACAATTTAGTTTTTAATCCGATTCAAAAGCGAAAGTTAAAAATACCGCGCTTTGTTATTTCTACAGGCAAACTTATCGTTATTGTTTGGTCCCACGTTGCACGTTAAAACAACGCTTAAAGCTTTTTAAAAAAGTCCTATTGAATGTGGAAAAGGATAACGATCTTGCAGATATGAAGAGTCATTGTAAAAGGAAACACCAACCGTATATATCATGTAATCCGTAGAACAAAAGAACCATAAAATAAGATAAATGAAGAAGATGTCGACAGCAGGAGGTAAAAAGCCATCAAACGTCAAGCAACCAGCTGAAGATAAATCGTCAACTGGTAGCGGAACGACAAAAGATGAGAATTATTCGGCCGAAAAAAGAGACTCGATCAAAGGTGGAAAAATGTCGAAGTCTTGGGCGCGCTGTTTGGAGTTACTTAAAAATAAGCCTTTTGCAGGAGATCAACTACCTGGCGTTAGTTCGAAACCTAGTAGCGCCGGATCTTCTAATCGAGACGCTGCTCAGAGAATTCTGCAGCTGTGTCAAAAAGGAGAATGGCCTCCGGCTGAACAGGCCATTAAGAATCTCGAAAAAGTTATCGCCTCCGGGGGCGATGACGTGGGATCTATGCCTTTGGCCGGAGTTTCCGATGTGGTAATTATGATCTGGAGGTTAGCTTGGTCCATTCGAAGCGCTGATTGGGTTTTGTTTTAGACTACCGGCATGACACCTCTGATGTATGCTGTGAAAGAAAATCGATCTTCTTTGATTGATCGTCTCATTGATCTAGGATGTGATGTTTCGGCTAGAAATAACGTGAGTATTTGCCAAAGCTTTATCCTAGAATAGAGTATGAGGGGTGTGAAATTTATAAATTCTGAAAGTCCTAATGCTGCGGTAGCTGAAAGAGCTCCCTATCAATAAAATTCATAATTTTGGATTCTTCCTTTTTGTTTATGGCAATTCGCAGCATTTCATATATGAGGGTGGTTTTTGTTCATCGGTCCAAAGTTACGTAAGGATGCTCTTCTCCCTCTTTTTATCACTTTTACCTCCAGTAGTAAGCTATCCTTTCTGGCTGAGTATGAATTTACTCCTCGTTGAAGTTGGATGCCTCTTCAAACGTTAAAAATCAGAAAAATGGTGCCAATGATTTTGCAGTGTATATTTTGGGCCAATTCATGTTGCGTGAGAATGAAGCAATGACGTCATATATCCAAATTAGTTATAAACTGATGACCTCATCATTGTTATAAAATATTTTAAAGGATTTTCAGTAGCGGGGGAGGGATGGAACTTGAATCCTGCACAAGTACAGCTTTGACAAAAGGTTTTGGTGAAAAAAGTTTTTTTTTTTGTAAAGAGTCATTGAAATATATACTTCACCCTTGAATTTTATCTTCAATGATCTGGAAGCTTGGACAAGTTGCCTTAATGGAACTTTACTTCGCTCCGAATTCCTTCCCAAAAAGTTACGTTGATTTCGTAGATCCTTATATCGATAAATAAAGTGCATAAGGAAGCAAATATACTTTCTTTTTTCAATTTATCAATTGATTACTATATCATTATGATCAAAAGACTAGAACAATTCACCAAATTTTATTAGATCAATGATTATGCTACTTATTTGTACATTTTCTTCATGTATCTCACAATATCCTGAAAATTCCTTTTTACTCCTGAATTTACAAAAATAGGCAACTCATTCATCATTTGTGTCCCATGTGCTTCCGATAGGTTAAAACTATCACCCTTACCCCTGATGAGTTGCCTACACTACCAAACAAGGCGGAAATACCATAATACGAGTATACCTCCCAAAATGCCTACATTTCACTGACACGACAACTTAACATGCACGTGTGCACTTTGAGTTGCCTATAAAATGACAACAGCAGATACACACGTGTAATAAGAGTTGCCTATACAGTATTCAGCCATCGAGCTGGTACGCGTGCATGACGAATTGCCTATTACGCGTTAATTCAGGAAAAATAACCGTATCCTGCAGTTTTGCTTTTTTCCGATGAAAACAATGTGTGGGATGTATGGGTAACTTTTGTGAAACGAGTTTTCCATAATTACAAACAAGTTTTGAATTTTAATCCGAAATTCGAAGCGATTCGAGAGCTCGCTAAGAGATCATAAACACGGGGAATATTATCGATGTAAGAATCTACATAATTTAATAAGTTTTTAAAAAGCTTTCATTTTATCAAATTCGTATCAAAGTTATCCCGCCAAAGTAAAATTACATGTTGAGATTTCTTTACCCTGCATAAAACTTTGTGACGTTTAATAATGTTGTCATTCGTTGAAATTTTCAACGAGCTGACGTCACACATACAATTACAAAATCTAGTTAAAAACTTCCTTAAATAATACATATGAAAATATAAAACCAGCCTCCTTCGTGTTTATTGCGTTAAAATCACCGTTTTTTTTTCAACGATACCGTCGAGACAAGTTTATGATATAAAAAAGAAGGAAAAAATTATCGCAAATTACTTGGGAAAGGCACGAAAACGTATATCGAGCATTTCTTGTATTTAAAGAAATGGGTCGACCACTCCCCACTTCGCGGTTAATTATTTTAACAGCTTGTAAGGTGTGTTCGTTATGTGCATTATGCCTTTAAATTGATTAAATTTTATATAAAATTCACCCACGTACGATAAAGAAGATTTTCCTTTTCTTTTAATTTGTTGCCTAGATAGCGAGAAAATGTCTGGTTTGATTTAGTAACCGAGATTAAATATCGTGTGGGTGGTTACGTACAATTAACTTTTGTAAAAGGGATTCTTATAATTATTAATCGGGTTTTAGCGCTTTTTAAACCGTCGTAGGTTCGGTTACCTCACAAACGAGCGGAAAATTGTATTTTAGTTGATGAAAATTTGACGAGTTGAATTAGGTTAATAGTCGGGTATTAATTCCGCGCAATAAATAGGTTAAATCTTTGGAGCTGCGCGTTAATTGCGTCGCCAGAAAAATTGATTAAAACGACTAAATGTTGCTCGATGCGGTAATAAAATGTATTTTTTTCACCTATTCAAACCCGTCGTACATTAAATGTCAAGGATCGTCATGACTTTCGATGTTTGAACCTTCGTCTCTTCGTCGACCACCCTTGGCTCGTGTATTTCCTTTCTTTTACAGTTCACTTTGCATGTTTAAGTGTTTAGTTTTATATTTGCGAAAAAAAGTGGAAAAAATACACGTAAAGTGAAACGTGTCTATAGACTTGTAAACATTGTTACTATGAATGAGAACTATTTGAAAATTTTTCATCGACCTTGCCTACGTGAAAGGTTAGAAATGTTGAAATTTCGCCAGATTTATGACTTAATTATATAAACGCATTGTTGAAAATTTATCGGATCTTAAAGGCCATTTCATGTAAAATTTCATTTTTTTACTCCCTAATTGTGTATAAATTTAAACAATTGAATGTTTTTCCGTTTTGTAACTTTCAACTTGGTGTGTAAATAAGCCACTTCTAGGAACAATTTCGTTTTAATGGTTCAACTTTTTCGTATTCGACGAATTACGAATTCTTTAAAAAGGTATTTCGAGTTATATTAGCTTAATGATTCTTTTTTTTGGGAGGGGGGGAAATTATAAAAAATTTATACACGTTGATTATACAAGTTTTTGATCCCTTCGAATGAAAACGCAACTTATACAACGTCGAATGGAAATAATTGCGGATTTGTGGAATTCAAGGGGGTGACTCGATATGATTAAAAATTTAGATTCAACGCCTCCATACGACGTGATTACTCTTCCTTTACAAATACGAGGTGTCTTTTAATATTTGAAAATTCGTCGACAAATATTTCACGAGTTTCATCAAAATGTCCTTTTTTTGATTTGTTCAAATAATTCCATATAGAACTTGAAGACCGAGTGTGGGTGTTGATAACCCTTTCACGAAACATTGTGTATGGAAATATTCCATTTAGGTTTAAATTTCGCGAAAAATAAACATCCCTTAAAAAAAACATTTCACTTTTTTAATTTCTTTTCTCGCAAGAGAATTCCATTCTTAAGTATATTTTTAATTCCGCAAAACGTTTTGAGTTTTTTTTCCTTTTCTTAATCATCTCAAAGTAATGAAACAACGAAGAAGAAAAAGTAATCTACGACGAAAACCCACACTTGAGCAAGATCAAACCAACGACCTCGTCTCGATAAATTTTCACTTCAATTAATTTCGAATAAACCCCCACACACGTAAAAGTTTTCAAATCAGAATACACATCGTGCACTCGTGTTCAAGAAACCATGCAATTTTGATTGATTCGAAGTATTTGTAATTAATTTTGGATTACATTATGAAGTCATTTCAATGATTTTGAATCTATTTTTTGATATATATTGAAAATTAATTTTCATCGTGTTTCTACTTTTTCGGAATTTTGTCACTTTAAAAAAAAATCATTGTATAAATTTTTATGACAAATTTTAAAAAGTTGATGTACTTCTTGAATTTAAAAATTTTCTATAAACTAAAAAATTCAAAACTGAATTACTAAAAAATCTGTTGATACAAGGCATTTTTCAGGAGGAATTTTTGATTGTTTTTCAAATTTTACAAATCGAAAAAATTAAAAATTAAGAGAGAGTGCTTGAAAGAAACAAAGACGATAATTTTTACTCTTCATTTAGAATTTAGGACTGTGATAGACGTATTTATAAATTTCCAAATCGATAGAACAACTTTGAAAAAAAGAAATCTCAAAAATGTAAGTTATAATTTGTGATGAAAACCTTGAACAGTACATTTGCCAAGTCGACGCAATCGTATAATTTTTCCCACGTGTAAAATGACCATAATCTTATCTACTAAATCTACTTTCTGCCCATAAATCTCGACCGGTGGGTATAATTAAGCGGAATATTTTTTTAGATTTGTGAAATTTAATGAAAAATGGGATTTTATCGACAGGAAAATTGTAATGTTTTGCATATCGCCGCAATGTACTCGAGAGAAGATGTTGTGAAAATGTTAATCGCCAAAAAAGGTGTCGACGTTGGCGCACCCGGTGGAGTAAGTGTAATTATGTCGTGTTACCATGAATACATCTAAACAGCGAACAAATACCGGTGAATATTTTACAGCCAAAATTGCAATCCGCTGTGCATTTGGTGGCGAGTAGACAGACTGGTACGGCTACGAGTATTCTCAGAGTGTTACTCAATATAGGTGGCAAGGAGATCAGATTGAAGCCGGATGGCGTAAGTATATCTGAAATTTTGTAGATTTCGAGAGATTTACGTCTTGGAATGCTTCAGACTGCAAAAATTCCATTGCTGTTGGCCGTGGAGGCCGGAAATCAATCTATGTGTAGAGAATTGTTATCGGTTTTGCCAACGGAGCAATTAAAATGTGCTACTGATACTGGAGATACCGCTTTGCATTTGGCAGCTCGACGTAGGGATTTGGATATGGTGAAGATATTGGTCGATTATGGGGCCAATGTTGATAATCAAAATGTAAGTAGCGTCTTGAGTATGTTCTGAGGCAGCCTTGGTATTTCTATCATCCTCTCCGCGAGGCTTTGAGCCTCAAAGTTTAATGTACGAGGTATTTTATATTGTTATATCCTTGATTAATGATTGCGGTGTTTTTCACAGGGTGAAGGTCAGACTGCATTGCATATAGCTTCAGCCGAAGGAGACGATTTGCTTGTTAAATATTTTTACAGTGTACGTGCCAGTGCTTCCATTACCGATAATCAAGGTATTGTATGAAGTTGTTGATAATAGAACTTGATTTCATTTATAGAGGGATGCGAGACAATGACGTATTTTCAATAGTGAGAAAAGTGGGGAGGAAATTGTTATTTTATTTGAAACTGAAAAAAATTAATCAGTGGGTCATAATTTTTTGCAAAATTTTAAAATATTCATAAAAATTATAAATCTCGCATTCGCTGTGAAACTACATCTTTAAAATAAAATTTTTTTACCATAAAATTTTTGCTCATCAATAAAACCTTCTTTAGCTTTACGATGTAATTTTTTGACCTCGCAGTTAAACAACAAATTCATCAAAAAAACCTTAGTAGCTTCACCGTGAACTTTTCTTTAGTTCATAGTGAAACTTTAGTGTCACTGTGAAACTCCCTTTAGCTTCATGGTGAAACTTCACTGCGAAGCAACAAACCCACCATAACGATTTTAGCTTCACTGTGAAATTATTTTCGGCTTTGTAGCAAAACTTTGGATTTCTGTGAAACTCTTTTTAGTTTCGCGGTGAAACTTTGGATTTCTGTGAAACTCTTTTTAGTTTCACGATGAAACTTTGGATCTCTGTGAAACTCTTTTTAGTTTTACGACGAAACTTTGGATTTCTGTGAAACTCTTTTTAGTTTCACGATGAAACTTTGGATTTCTGTGAAACTCTTTTTAGTTTCACGACGAAACTTTGGATTTCTGTGAAACTCTTTTTAGTTTCACGATGAAACTTTGGATTTCTGTGAAACTCTTTTTAGTTGCACGATGAAACTTTTGGATCTCTGTGAAACTGTTTTTAGTTTCACGGCGAAACTTTGGATTTCTGTGAATCTCTTTCTAGTTTTACAGCGAAACTTTGTCTTCACTGCGAAACTTCTTTTGCCTTCTCCGTGAAACTTTAGTCTTACCATGAAACTTGGCTTTGCTGTGAAATCTTGAATTTACGTTTATCGTATATTTTATGGTGAAACTTTGGCTACATCGTGGTCCCATTTTCCTATTTTTAGATCGGACTCCGATGCATTTAGCTGCTGAGAATGGCCACGCTACTATTATCGAATTATTAGCTGATAAATTCAGGGCTTCCATTTTTGAAAGGACAAAAGACGGCAGCACATTGATGCATATTGCGTCTCTAAATGGACACGCTGATTGTGCTATGATGTTGTTCAAAAAGGGCGTCTATTTGCATATGCCAAATAAGGTAAATTTTTCATTATCTTCATACCCGGCAAATTAAAATCTACACGGTGATTTGTCCAGGGTGGCGCTCGTAGTATCCATACGGCTGCTCGATACGGCCATGTTGGTATAATAAATACGTTGTTACAAAAAGGAGAAAAAGTCGACGTCACTACTAATGTAAGTGACAAGTTTATTCCGCAGAGATGACTTGTTTTTCGACGTAAATTCATTGCCTTGTTCCTTCCACAGGATAACTATACATATCGCTGTCGAATCCGGTAAACCAGCTGTCGTTGAAACACTACTCGGGTTCGGTGCAGATGTACATGTTCGAGGTAAGTGATCTTGTTTATTTCGTTTGTCGCGAACAATTCACCGAGATATTACGCGTAGGCGGAAAAATGAAGGAAACTCCTTTACATATCGCTGCCAGAGTAAAAGACGGAGATAGATGTGCTTTGATGTTACTAAAATCCGGAGCTGCTCCTAATTTGGCTACAGACGATGGAGAAACTCCGGTACATGTGGCTGCTAAACATGGCAACCTATTGACGTTATCTTTACTGTTGGACGATGGCGGAGATCCTTTGTTTACCAACAAAGTACGTAGCCCGGAAGCAAAAAGGAAACGCGAAATTAACCCGAGGTATTTTCAGAGAGGCGAAACACCTCTTCATTTGGCTTGTCAAAGTCGCCGTAATGAAGTAGTACGCCAGCTAATCGAATTTGTCAAGGCTCGAGATGGAGTCGACGTGGCCACTTCGTATGTAAATAGCGTAAACGAAAATGGCGCTTCAGCTTTGCATTACGCTGCCGAAGTCGTCAACACCGAAGCCAGCGCGCTAACGGCGAATCGCGAAGTAGTAAAATTGCTGTTGGAAAATAACATGGACGTGACTTTGGCCACTAAACTTGTAAGTGCTATTGCGATTCATCGGTGGAAAAAATCTATCGTCAAATTTTATTCGACAGACTCACGAGACAGCTTTTCATTATTGTGCTAACGTCGGCAACAACGACGTATTATGCAAAATATTAGAATTCATGAGCACCTCTGATGTACAAAAAGCCATGAATAAGCAAACAAGCATTGGATGGACGCCTTTATTAATTGCGTGCCACAGAGGACATATGGAATTGGTCAATACCATGTTGAATAATCACGCCAGAGTTGACGTTTTCGATTTAGAAGGTAGATCAGCTCTACATTTAGCTGCAGACAGAGGGTATCTACAGGTAAGTTCAATACTCTCGTATTCGCCTGAGAAAAAGTTACCTTGAATGTTGACACAGGTGTGCGACGCTTTACTTACCCATAAAGCGTTTATCAACAGCAAAACGAGGGTTGGTAGGACTGCGTTGCATTTGGCGGCAATGAACGGATTTGCTGAATTGTGCAGGTGAGTTTATCGTGAAAATTCGTGTGCATGAACTTTTCCCGTCTGAGATGCCATGTGTACGTGAAATTATCGTTTTGCATGTGTAAAAGGTATAAAAACGACGCTTCTTCCTGTAACATGCCATCGTTATTCATTTTTTTCTCTTTTGACGCGGCATACTCGTTGGAATTTATTTTAGTTGTGGGGAAAACGTTGGAAATTTTTTTCAATTTATGAACCATCGAAGGAAATTTTAGTTAATTTGATATTAATTCGATGAAATTGGAGGAAAAGAGGGGGTTGATTTGTAGTGTGAGCCATCGACGTTGTTTTTCCCCTACTACAAGTGCGAAGGAGGTGACATCTTGAGGAAGTTGTACCCATTATGAGGACCCAGAGCGTTTGGAAAAAATACTCATTACGATAACACGTTATCCCGAAATTTAATAAATCACGAACTCTGAGAAGACAAAAATTCTAATTTTATCGCAGATTTCTCGTCCAAGATCACAACGCCGTCATCGATATATTAACCCTACGCAAGCAAACACCCCTTCATTTAGCGGCAGCCGCAGGTCAACTAGAAGTTTGCACTTTACTGTTACAATTAGGCGCCAGTATCGACGCAACAGATGACCAAGGTCAAAAGCCTATTCACGTCGCAGCTCAAAACAATTTCCCCGAAGTGGTTAAATTATTCCTGCAACAGCATCCTTCCCTCGTAATGGCCTGCACGAAGGTTAGTTCTTCATCAAGGGTAGAAAAAATCACCTCGAGCATTCATTACTATTGGTATTCCTCAGGGAGGCAACACTTGCGCCCACATAGCTGCTATGCAAGGATCAGTTAGGGTAATCGAAGAATTAATGAAATTCGATAGAACGGGCGTTATATCGACGCGAAATAGAATAACGGAAGCTACCCCTTTGCAATTAGCAGCAGAAGGAGGTCACGCAGAAGTAGTCAAGGTGTTGGTTCGAGCTGGGGCGTCGTGTACTGAAGAAAACAAAGTAAATTGGAAATACGTTTGAATATTTCAGACGACTCGGATGACGTCACTTTTATATTTCAGGCTGGATTTACCGCTGTTCACTTGGCAGCTCAAAATGGTCATTTGCCGGTTTTAGAGGTTTTAAGGTCGACTCAATCATTGAGGCTGTCGAGTAAAAAATTAGGTTTAACCGCCCTTCATGTTGCTGCATTTTATGGACAAACTGGTACGAAAAATGAAACCAAATATAGCTTTAGCAAGATCTAAAATTCGATTTTTCACATAGAAACCGTTCGAGAATTATTATCGCATATTCCGGCCACGTTAAAATCAGACGCCCCAACTGGTATAAGTATTTTGGGCGAATTAGGCACCGAATCTGGAATGACGCCTTTGCATTTAGCCGCATATAGCGGCAACGAAAACGTCGTCAGATTACTACTGAACTCTGTCGGAGTTCAAGTCGAAGCTATAACCAATGAAAATGTAAGCCGAGCTTTTACCAGTAGCCTTTCTCGGGTTAATTATTATTTCTTCGTAGAGTTACAACCCCCTTCATTTGGCCTGTTTCGGAGGACACGTAGCTTCGGTGAGTTTATTACTCTCGAGAGCCGCCGATCTGCTTCATAGCTCAGATCGAGGTGGTCGGACGTGTTTGCATATTGCTTCGACTCACGGACATTACCAAATGGTCGAGGTGCTTTTGGGCCAAGGAGCTGAGATAAACGAGACGGACAAAGTAATTGAGTAGTTTGAGGGTATTTTATTGGTATTTTGGATTCGTAATGTGAAGTTCATTCATTCAGAATGGTTGGACGGCGCTTCATTGCGCTGCTAGAGCGGGCTATTTGGAGGTGGTGAAGCTTCTCGTGGAATCTGGAGCTTCTCCTAAATCTGAGACTAATTATGGTTCCGCTCCTATTTGGTTTGCTGCCCAAGAAGGTCATAATGATGTACTAGAATACTTGTTATCTCGCGAACACGATACCTACAGTCTTATGGATGATCGAAGGGTTGGTTTTGACGTCGTTCAAGAAAGACGACCAGTTGGCCAAAGATATATTGATCCAATTCTTATTGCAGTTCGTCTACAACTTGATGGTCTGCAGTAAAAATCACAATAGCAAACCAATCGAAGAATTCATTCTGGTTTCTCCAGCTCCAGTCGATACAGCCGCGAAATTATCCAATATATACGTGAATATGTCAAACAAGGTAAGTTCATATCCTTCAACCAGCTCAGATCTCCTGGAGATCATCTCAAATTGCGAACTTCCAGGAAAAAGAACGAGCCAAAGATTTAATAGCTGCTGGAAACAATGCGAAAGTATGGGCACCGAATTACTAGCCTTAGCTGCAGGATCAGACTCTGCTGGAAAAATCCTCACCGCCACTGACCGTCGAAATATCGAATTCCTGGACATCCTTATAGAAAACGAACAAAAAGAAACCATCGCTCATACAGTAGTCCAACGGTACCTTCAGGTTTGATTTCCATAAACCATAAACCAGCATAAATGATTAGGGAATCCATTGTAATCAAATCATTTCTCTGTAGGAACTTTGGCAAGGGAGCCTAAATTGGGCTGCATGGAAGACTATCCTTATGTTCCTAGCATTTCTCTTTTGTCCACCAGTATGGATATGCTTCACGTTATCTCTAGGTCATAAATATCATCAAATTCCTATCATAAAATATATGTCTTATTTAACCTCCCATTTATACTTAATGTCCTTATTATTAATCGTCGGCATCACTCCTATTTATCCAGTACAAAGACCTCACCTGACTCCGTATTGGTACGAATGGATATTATTAGTTTGGCTTTCGGGTCTTTTACTTTTCGAATTAACGAATCCAAGCGATAAAAGTGGCCTTGGCTGGATCAAAGTGGCTGTTTTATTATTTGGTATCTTCGGCGTCGGGTCACATCTCCTGGGATATGTATCTTTAGTGGACAGATCCAATTGGCCGACGTTGTTGTATCTGCGGAATCAACTATTCGCTATAGCTTTTCTATTAGCTTGCGTCCAAATTTTGGATTTCTTATCGTTTCATCATTTATTTGGACCGTGGGCTATAATCATCGGAGATTTGATGAAAGATTTGGCAAGGTTTTTAGCTGTATTGGCAATCTTTGTGTTTGGATTTTCGATGCATATTGTGGCCTTGAATCAAACAACAAGAGAGACTCGAGGAGTGCAAAAAAAGTACTTCTCCGATGGTAAGATATTCAATTAGTTGAATTAATGAAGATTTTAGATGAACTTATAGTTTTGACATTTTCATGTCTTGGCTGTGGCACACAAAAACGAAAATCGTCACAAAAAAGTGACACGCGGTTGTCTTAGTAACCGTCATTGTGGCAACGTGTTATTCTCATGAATGATAATCTTGATATTTTCATGTCATGATAAATAACATGTCATAGATGGAAGGTCATTGTTATGGTGACATAGCATGATCATGAGTGATATATACGATGACAAGTCATTATTATGGTGACATGTTACAGTTATATGATCATTTCTTGGTGACATGTCGGGTGATATATCATGGTGAAATTTTATGATCTGACCTGAATAATGACATATTATGGTGAAATGTCATAATTTTGTGATGGCAATAGGCGTGATGACGATATGTGATGAGAGCCATATCATTTCATAGATGGCAACTCATTGCCATGGTGAGATGTCATGGTCAGGAGTAACGTGTAATCATGTCAAGTAACACGTCAAGTGACATGATATGATGACAAGTCATTGTTATGGTGACATGTTATGGTTAAATGATCATTTCTTGGTGATATGTCATGGTGATATTTCATGATCTGATCTGAATAATGACATATTATGGTAAAATGTCATGATTTTGTCATGGATATAGGCGTGTGACGATATGTGATGACAACCATACCATGTCATAGATGTCAACTCGTTGTCATGGTGAGGTGTCATAGTCAAGAGTAACATGTCAGGTGACATGATATGATTACAAGTCATTGTTATGGTGACGTGTTATGGTTATATGATCATTTCTTGGTAATCTGTCGGATGACATGTCATTGTGATATCTCATGATCTGACCTGAATAATGACATATTATGGTAAAATGTCATGATTTTCTCATGACAATAGGCGTGATGACGATGTGTGATGACAACCATACCATGTCATAGATGGCAACTCATTGTCATGGTGAGGTGTCATCGTCAAGAGTAACATGTAATCATGTTATGGTAAGATGTCAAGTGACATGATATGATGACAAGTCATTGTTATGGTGACATGTCATGGTTACGAATGGCATGTGACGTCAAATAGCGTCTTCTGATGAATATCATTACCGCAAACTGTAACATGAAAATGTCACACTGTGTTGCGGACTTGTATGCCAGCTGATTCTGTATGGCACAGAATAAATACATTTCTCGTTGTGATTTTTTAGTGAAAATGAATCCGATTACGGCCTTCGAGTTATTGTTTTTCGCTGTATTTGGTCAAGGATCGGAAGGATTACAAGTGGATAAAAATACCGCTCCGGAATGGACCGGAGTATTGTTTAAAATTGTATACGGCGTTTATATGTTGGTCTCGGTGGTGGTCCTTATTAATCTATTGATTGCTATGATGAGCGATACCTATCAACGTATTCAGGTAAATACAGGACACGGTGGGTGAAATCCTTTCATTAATTAAAGAGCTATCAAAACGAGAAGAAAATATCTACAAAAAAAATCATACCCAAAGTGCTTCTTATGTAATGTAAATATTGATCGAAAAAATTCCATAATAAATTAAAAGACATTCGATGACCCGAGAATATTCCCCAAACGTTAACACAATCGTCGAGTTTATTTAAATAAAATCAAAAACTATTTCACGTTTTTTTCCTTCTTAAAAAACTTGACGTATAAATTAGGCGAATTTTATACTCCTTGTAAACTTATTTCGAGCATTTGTTGGCGTGAAAGTACCATTTCTACTGAAAACTTATCAATAACGGTAATAATTTCGTAATTACGCGCCGCATAAGCGAGCTTTTCCGAACGATTTATCATCGTTGGCAGGTTAACCGAGGGCGGAGGTTTATTTGAATTTCGAAACTCGATTCCCGACGAAATATATTCTCGATAATAATGTATTTTAAAATAATACGGAAAAAACTATTCGTGGATTTTTTTCCTTTCTCTGTGACTCTTGACGCGTAATATAAAAGTTGAATTTATGTAGCGCCTACGACTTTCGAAGCAGATATTAACTTTTTCCTACGCTTGATTAAATTTTTACAAATAACGAAATAACTTCCATCGAGGGTTCTAAATTGTGATCTTTTCAGGCTCAATCTGACATCGAGTGGAAATTCGGATTGGCCAAGTTGATCAGAAATATGCACCGCACCACTACCACGCCATCGCCGTTGAATTTGATTACCACTTGGTTGATGTTTTTAATACACTTGTGCAAACAGAAGTGTACGTATATGAAGTCTCCCTGTAGGAAGTCTTCGGTGGAATGAAAATATTGAAATAATCTTGTACGAGGGTTGCATTGCTGAAAAGTGAGGGGGGATGTTTTGATATGTTGTATTTGATGGGTTTAAATTTCTATGACTCGAAACGTGACGTAATGTTATAAAATTAAAATTTTCACTTTGGTGCTTTTGCATTGTTTTTTGAATATTTTCGCCTTAATCCTAATAAAACAATGAAAACAATTTTTTTTTTTCAAAAAAAAAAACAAACAAAAATTTTTCTTATTTTTGTACATTTTTAAATCAGCGTAAATTCTTTATTTCCTCACGCCCTGTGCTGGATTTAGTGAATTTAACCTAATCTCGTGTTTTTTCCGCAGTAAGACAACGTAAAAAACCCAGCTTACTTCAATTGGTAAACTTCCATTCGAAAAATCGTCTCAGTGCTCGTACAAAAATGGGTGCCAGATGGTTGGCAAAAGTAAAGAAAAGCCAAGTCGTGCCTAAAGGTAAACAAGCGTACTCTGAAAGTTACCCGAATAACTGTAATTTTCTATTGCAGATTCAGTAGGTGTGGGTGTCGTCCACCTGAGCCCACTCGGATCGCAGTTAAGCTTCGGGAACACGACTCGTATAGAAAACGTCGCCGATTGGGAATCGATAGCTAAAAAATATCGAACCCTGATGGGAGACTTGGACGAAAACAAGAGCCGAGATACAGCGGCCGTTAGTACCGAATCTATCATGATCTCAAACGATAGCGAAATCGTTTTACAAAATAATATCAACGCTGTTAATCCTTCTGTTTGAAAGAGCACCTCGAGGTAATATTTTCGAAATTCTTAAGGTGGTGGTGAAAAAGCATGGTTTTTGATTTTTATGGAAATATTTTTAATTATATTTTATTAACGTATTTGTACCGTATTTTTAATAAATTGAAAATAAGGTGTTTACCTTTTCCTCTGTTATTTTTATAATTCCAAGTTTCGCTGTTAAATAATCATGGTGATGAGATTAAAGTATTATTAGAGGTGATGGTGAATTTGCATGATATCGAAATATTCGCCTTGTTTAATCTATGGTATTTTCCGCGCTCCATTTTCGTCTAATTACACCCGTCAATTTCCCCAAACTGTTGGTAAATTATTACCAATTTGTGAAATCCGCCTTCGCCAATATCTCGAAGCGTTTAAATACCTTTCATCTCGTAACTTCGTCAAAAGCCTACAAATGAATTTCAATATAACAGGCGCTGCGAAACTGAAACCTCGTCACGTTAAAATGCTAATGCCAACGTGCGTTTCCCAGACGCCGGTATAAATCTTAAAACTCAAACAAAAAGTTTACCGAAAGGGGCGGAGTTGTAAAACGATTGTAGCTAAACTTTAAAAGGTTATTTTTATCTGTATATTGAACTCGTATTTTTACCCATAAAGAAACATCGTTCAAAAGAAATATGACGTTTGCCAATGAAATATCACGTAATAAACGAACAAAGCTCTAATCGAGTGGACACAAGAAACTTGTCGCGTATAAGGTAACATATCTATAAAACATACTTATTAATCTTTTAAACAAGTTAAAACTACGAAAAACTTGGAAACTTCGGTGTACACGTATTTTATCTAGAAATGTTTCCCGGATATCGAACAAGGAAGAATTAATAATCTATATATAGAAATGACGTAGTGTCAAATTTTCTACAACTCGAATTGACCGAAAAAACGAGGGGGGGGGGGACAAAAGTTGGAGAATCTTACTCGTCATCATAATAGAGAAGCCTTTTATTAAATAAAAAACTATTGAATTAATCGAACGACTTGTTTTAGGTCGTGGATTAAATAGGATTAAAAATACAGATGAGTGGAGGGGAAACCACCCTTGTTTTTTTCCTTTTTCAAGTTACAGAGGGAAAAATATAGTATACAATTTCATGATGAAATCTTAAAATTTTCATTTTTTGGTAATTTTGTTCGATAAATTACCGAAATTTGAATAAAATTATTTCATACGAAGTAATATTATTGAAATGTTATTTTTTCAAAAACCGCAAATTTTGTAGTGCACGACTTCCAAAAAGACTGATGACGCCTTTGATCAGCGTAATTTACACTCGCCACATTTTCTTGATATTATCACTTCGCAATTTTCGTTTTGTAAAACTTTCACAGCCAAACGATTGTACGAAAATAAAAGAAAAATTCAAGTATGGAGAAAAGGAAGCCACCCCCTCTCCCTTTGAATATAATCTTAAAGCAGTATTTCGATTTTAGTCCGTTAATTTCGATATTTTCATTTTGATATCTCGATTTCAGTATTTTGACTTTGATACCTCGGTTTTACTCTTTCGATGTTTTGATTTTGGTATTTTAACCTTGATATTATTATCGAAATATCAAAATTGTAGTATCGATATCGAAATAACAAAATCGAAATCGATATCGAAATATTGCAATTGAGGCATCGAAATCGAAATATCGATTGTCAAAATTGAAATATCGATATCGATTGAAATTTCGATTCTCAAATTATGACGTCGTTGAAATCGAAATATTGAAATCGAAGCATAAGTTTTGAAATTAAAACATTGAAATATTAAAATCGATATATCGAGATCGAAATCAAAACATCGAAAATGAAACGTTGAAATTTTGATTTTGCTTTTGATACCTTCAAATCGATACTATTATTGCGACTTAAATACTTCCACATCAATATCGCTTTTGCAGTATTTCGATTTCGATATATCGATTTCATCACATCGACTTTGATATTTCAATTTTGATGTTTCGATTTCAATTTTAATATTTCGATTTCGATACATCGATTTTACTACTTTGACCTTGATGTTTCATTTTTGATTTCGATGTATCGATTTCAACATATCGAATTCAATATTTTAATTTTGATGTTTCGATTTCAATTTTAATATTTCAATTTCGATACATCGATTTTACTGCTTTAATTTTGACGTTTCATTTTCGATTTCGAAGTATTGATTTCAACATATCGACTTCGATATTTCAATTTCGACATTTCAATTCCAATTTCAATGTTTCGATTTGGCGATTTCAATATTTCAATTTTAATATTTCGATTTCGATACCTCGATTTTACTACTTTAATTTTGATGTTTCCTTTTCGATTTTGAAGTATTGATTTCAACATATCGAATTTGATATTTAAATTTTGATGTTTCGATTTCAATTTTAATATTTCGATTTCGATACATCGATTTTATTGATTTAGTTTTGACGTTTCATTTTCGATTTTGATGTATCGATTTCAACATGTCGAATTTGATGTATTTCAATTTTAATATTTCGATTTCGATACATCGATTTCACTATTTTGATTTTGATGTTTCATTTTCGATTTCGGTGCATCGATTTCAACATATTATCGAATTCAATATTTCAATTTTGATGTTTCGATTTCAATTTTAATATTTCGACTTCGATACATCGATTTTATTGATTTAATTTTGACGTTTCATTTTCGATTTTGATGTATCGATTTCAACATGTCGAATTTGATGTATTTCAATTTTAATATTTCGATTTCGATACATCGATTTCACTATTTTGATTTTGATGTTTCATTTTCGATTTCGGTGCATCGATTTCAACATATCGAATTTGATATTTCAATTTTAATGTTTCGATTTCAATTTTAATATTTTGATTTCGATACATCGATTTTACTACTTCAATTTTTATACATATTTTAATTTCGATTTAGATATACCGATTTTAATGTTTTAATTTTGACGATTACATGTTACTGTTTCCATTTCAATATCGAAAAATCGATCTTTGATATGTCGACCACTTCCTTTGTGAATTTTCCTTTCCTCTCTTCAAAAATTATGCAACCTCACTCCCTCTAAAATTCAAAACACGAATCAACCCAATTAAATCGAAAAAAAACAAACGATCAATTTATATTTTCACCAATTCGTTCCCAAACGATACCTTAACTCGTTTACGACTCATTAAAACCGAGATATTAATCGTTGCGTAATCGTTCGTAAACTACACCCACGTCATTTTACCTTCCAGCGAATCGTGTTTTCGTGAAAATCACATAATGGGAGAAAAAGCTGTCAGGAAAATTGGTAAAAATCATTTGGGAATTAGGAATTTGAAACACAATTATATAAATGTTTACCGACGATTTTTCTCGATAAGTTGTTTACAAACGATTTACTTCCTAAATATACCGCGAAAAAAAGCTCATTAAATAGGAAATTACTGACGCCAAAAAATGGCGAAAATAATCACATCTCGTAGGAGACGCTAATTGACTCCGATCTGTCATTTAACATTTGATATTCGCTAAAACGTCGATAAATGTTTTCCTCGAAAAATACCTCCAACTTACGACTCATATCACACAGGTAAACAAAGCGTGGAAATAAATGAAAATTAATCATTTTTTTTACGTATATTTCGAAAACAATCCTTCCTCGCGTCTGTGGCACATGTACCAAAAGAAATATGATTTCGCGTGGGAGTCTCGATGTATATTACTTTTAAAATAAACCCGAGTTTGGTATTTTTTCATTATTTTTCTTATTCTCTCATTTCAAAATATTTTTATTATTCAGGATAGAATTAAGAAGGGAATTTCGTCTATTTTTTCAACCGCGCGTAATGTTTCGCGAATGTTACAAAATTACTTAGGTCGAGGTACACAAATCTAGTAATTAAAAGGAACTACCAGAGCCTCTTGTTTTTTTAAATTTTCGTTTATTAATATTCAAATGAAGTAGAATTTTTAACGGGGGTTGTTTTAAGGTGATACCGAATTACGTCATCACGAATGTCCTTTTTGATTATAAACATTCGAATCAATCGACTAAAATAATTCTTTTTGAAAAGAATAAAGAGCATTAAAAACAACGAAGTGTGACGTCTGTAAGGCTTTTGTTCCAAGTGATCGTGGTAAAACCTAAAAATGGAATTCCACACCTCGCCTCATGTACACCAAAAGTTTTTCTTTTATTTACTCGTGACGCGACTTTTTAAATAAATTAAATCCCGCAAACATACGTCGAAAATTTATTGCGAAATATTCTCCAATTGTAAACTATTAATATAGTTTATAGATGAAAAAACCCAAGCGACATGGTTGTAAAAACTTATCTCGGGTAATGTTTTTCGCTTATTGATCACACAATTACACTTCCCTATTACATATGATTTAATATTATACGCTATTTTCCAAATGGAATTTACTCATCTAGAACACACCATCTTCGACCTAATATGAGTATAATGTCGCTATTTTATTCGAGCTAAATTGTTACAACTACGATATCTTGATTTATACACCAGAGAAAACAAAAGCTTAATATTGAGCATTTTTCTTACACTTGGCTCGAAAATATGTAGCGATTTGTTTTACAAATTTGATTATCTTCGGAGTAATTTACATTTTTATACGTTTACGAATTGCTAAATTTATATGGGCGTCTATTTGCAGAAGGGTTAAATTGTTTGAGCACTCATGTCATAATAGGGTTTATTTTCCAGGTGATTTATCACGTTCACGCGTTCAAAGTTGCACTTATACCTACAAAGTTCATGAACTTCGAGTACGAATTTCACGTACAACGTCAATTTTTCTTTTTCATTTCAGTCTCTTGATATTTTTTTCCAAGTACTTGAAACTCGATAATGTCGAAATGATTGAAACATTTCCGCGTACAAGCGAATTCGAACCATCTTGTGGGAACTTTTCTCCAAAAGTTTTCCCGTCGTGTCGCCAATATAAAGATGCCGAGACGTCTGGACTAATAGACAAAAATAAAAGCGGTCAAAATACATCTAATTTTTTTTTATTTCGTGCCTAAATGAGCTTCAACGTTGATAAATTTACGTAATCGAGCTCTTAGGCGTAAATCAACGGGTGGCATGGAAAGCTCCCTGACGCTTGACCCGATTCAAAATCGGTTTACGCGTTTTAATATATTTCCCATCATAGAATTCAAACGCTTTGCTGCGTTTTACCGGAGATGAGTTTTTTGTTTGTTTGCCATTCTCGACGTGGGCGGTCGAGGGTTTAATTTCAAGCGCATATTGTGCGACCTTTTAAGCCAACGTCGTGTTGCGCAAATTGCCCCTGTTCGTGGTATTTCGACGTAATAACAGGTGAATTTTATCGCAACTGGGTGATTTTTCACAATTGCCCGCGGTTGCAATTGTTCGCGTGAAATTATATTAAAAAGGAGTGATTTAAAAATAAAAGGTATTTGTGAAATTTTGAAAAAAGGTTAACGTGGGGTTGTAAATTTTATTTAAATTTTTCGCCAAAAAAAGTAGATACTTGGTTGAAAATATTGGAAAAGTTTGGTCTTGGTGCATTTGGAAATTTTTTCAATTTTTTAAAAATTTTTATTTTAAAAAACTTTTTTCCAAGTATTTTTTATGGAAACTTTTATCCATTCTATGCAACAAGTATTGCAGCTGTTGTGAACCATGAAAAAATTTTCCATTAATTTATTAAATGATTGAAAAAAACTCGAAATTTTTCTCGAAATACATCTCTCCAAAAATTCACGTAGGATTTCTTTTTTGAAAAAATTTGACCATTTTGGTCGTGACAATTTAGTAACAGCATTTTCAAGAAGTTAAAAAATTCACTCTTTTTGTTGTAAGTACAAAATTCTGACACTCCTCTTCATCGCCTTACAAGACTTGAAAAACGTCTTTACCGAATTAAGAGGCGCTGTCAAACACAAATTCTTCACAATAAAAGGTAAAAAATGAAATGAATATTTTTAATGGAAATTTTTTACCGTTTATGTTGTCGCGAAGGAGAGTATAACTCCCACGTTTTACCATGAAAAAATATGAACTTGTAGAACGTTCACAAAGGCAAGGAATTTAGTATATGTGCGTTTATAATTCTCCAGTACTTGCCGAAAATTTACGTAGGTTTTATGTGTATTTTGGAGTTAAAAAGTCTTTATATTTCGGTTTTTATTCCTTTCCTTTCTGACGTGCAGAAATATTTGGGGAGAGGTCGGACATATTTTTTTCCTTTGAAAATTTGCTAAATCCGAAAATCCGCTGGTGGAATTTTTACGAGGTGGAGTTCCCTTCTTTTCGGAAGTATAAACAGGAGAGGGGGGGGGGTGCGATAGATATTTATTTTAACACGGTATAATGATTTTATGTCTTAATTTACCCCATTTAAAGTGACAAAAAAAAGTTTGAAAACGTGTTTCCCTGGGGTGAAATGGGACAAAAAATCAGAAAAATTTTTATTTTATTCACTTTGGATATTTTCATATAATTTCCAAATTTCACTTCGTTTGGTTTAAAAATACCAAAATTGGATAAATTAAATGAATCAACTGAGGTAAAATCTGGCAAATATGTAAATTTTTCTACAATTTCTAAAAATAATTGAATTCGTATGAATTTATGGCAAAATATGAACGTTGATCTATGAAAAAATATTTGTTTTTTTTTTTAATTTCAATAGGGAGGGACTTTGGGTATAGTGAGTTGCATAACCAATTTTTGCAGGAAAAAGCACTAAAATCCTTGTAACTACCTGGGAAAATTAAAATTATGGAATATCGCTCTGTAGGAAAAACAAGTCTATGTTTTAGGATATCATATCAAAGTGGTAACACTGTTTCTGCCTCTGTACACGAGTTACCCTTCGAAAGTGAGATAAAATTTTTAAAAAGTTTAATATTTTAATTGGAGTTATTCATATTTCCAATTTTCAAACTTCCCCATCTTGGAAAATTTTAAATCGTCATGAAAAAAATCGACAAGTCATCATCCAACTTTTGGCTAATTTGAATGGAATAACTTTTTATGTACCTAAAAGTTTAATAAAGGAGCCGCATCTAGGGCTGGATTTAATGTTTCACGTGTATTTTAGAGTTTTTCCTAATTTTATACTGAATTTTTACGCAAAATAGGGGTGTTTTCCGTTTTACTCGTGTTATGCATATTTTCGTCATTTTTTCCATCATGTTGTTCCAAATTTGGGTATATTTGTACCTTTTTTTAAATTGGAAATTCGCATTTTTCAATGAGAATAAGTTTTTTTTTGAACGAAGTCCTTTGAAAAAAAATAATTTTTTTATTCCATATCATAATCTCTAATCCAATTAAGATAAAAAATTAAACTTCCAAGTTAAATTAAATTTTTATATTAGTTTATTGTTTAAAACATTATATTTTCAATATAAAAAATTATTTAAAAATACATATAAAATAACTTTATTTTTTCAAAGTAATGTTATTTTTCAACTATTTAAATTTTTTAAATTAATTTTTTTAAACAAATAAATTTGAAAATATTTTTCTTTTTATACATTGTGAGTTCATCGATAGATATTCCCAAAGAAATAAAAAATACGCTCGTTAAATTTTTCAAAAAAACTCAAAAGTTGGTGACATGACACACGGTGGCGAACTTTGAAAATTTGACTTGTCGTAACCTCACCGAGAAACAATCCCGAATAATACGACGATTAACACGCAGCACCACGAAAGGAGTAAATTTCCAAAACCCAACGTAATCCTCAGTCATCGCACTTGAAATCCCTTATTGAAAAAAAAATCCACCAAATCTCGACTGACGTCATTTGTATTCGGGATAAACTACAAATTCGACGATTTACGAGAGAAAATCGGCTATCGTGTTTGAAAAGTTAAAGATTGAGAGAAACTACAAAAGTGAAATTTTGACATTCGATATAATACACCTTTGCAAAACTTAGTAAAAAAATGTTAAGAATATTCATGAATCTTTGAATAGTTACAATACGCCTTCACAACTTTGAACAACTCAAACAAAAAGAAATCCCCGATGTAAAAAAATCGTTTATTTGCATTCGACTCGAAATAGTAAATTTTTTATTAACGCCGAAAGTATAGTTTAAAGGATATTTTATCGCTTTAATGAGAAAGTTCTTTTCGCGTCTTTTTTCCACGTAAAATATCGAAGTAATTTTACTTGAGATTTTTTTGATCAATTGATTAAAAGCTGAGCTTTTCGGTAGAAAGAATTGCTCACGAAAGAAACGTGTTGATCCGCGTTAAATGTATATTAAAAAGTAAATATATGTAAAAAAGACAAAAAAATTCGTGAAAAAGAGAAATGATACGCTCTCGAGGGACAAGTCTACGGTAGAATGACTTTTATCCTTAATATCGGGAAAATTTTAAAACGGGTGCCAAAATGTGTGTGGGCGTCAGCTACATCCAGGGACTATAGCACGTGTGCTTCTTTTTTCAAAGTACATTCCTCGCTTCGACATTTCATCCGAAGAAGTTCATCGTGACCAAATAATGCAAATCGTGTCCTAAATATTTATAATACAGGAAACGAAGAAAATTTCGCGTAAATTAACGTAGGCGTACAGCGAATTTTTCACGCAAATAGGAACATTGGTCGTTTTAAAATTAATTAATTCTGTATCTTATTCGACGTAACGAACATGATTTCGAGAATTTGATACGAAAAAAGGAATTTTTTTTGACGCGTCATCGACTCCCCAAAGAAAAGCGAGTACGTCTATATCTTCTTTCCTTCTGCAAATGAAATTTCTGCGGTTACGTTTCGGTTTTAGTAATTCGCAAGAGCCTACTTTGGACGTGAATGGAGTACGCAATGTTTTACGATTACGTCATCGTTGCTTGTTGCGATTTTATTGAGTAAATCTCCAGATGCGTTTGTTCTAAGGTATTTATTAATATTTACAAAGCTGCGAGATTTTTTTCAAAAGATTTCCGTTAGATTTATAGTAAAAGATGTGCTTCGAAGATGTTGAATTTTAAAAACTCAAATGTGTATTACACTGGAAACCTATTGTAGTTGATTTTCTCAACGCGCAAATTTATGAAAAATTACTAAACTGAAATATTTTGGAAGTTTTCGTCAAAGGAATATTTACGTGTAATTTAATACGATATTACGCGATTTTCTTATGACGTATTTGTGTTTACGTCAGAACTTGTCCCAGGGTTGGTTTCTTCTGCGGAATTTTAATAAGGTCGGAGTGACGTCTATAATTTTGGTAGTAGAATGTAAAGTAAATTACGAATTATTACTGAACGTGTTATTGACAAATTTCGAGTCTGTTTGTGACGCAATGAATTAATGAGTCAAATTTTGGATTTTTCTCCTTGCTGGAAAAACGTGTGACGACTGACGAGAATTTGTTACTTTTTTTGTGACGTTTTGTTATTTTAATGAATAAAAAAAATTGTTTTACCAAACAAGAAACTTATTGTTAGATTTTATAGTTGGAAAATTTCAAGCTGATACTTTCACTTTTATCGGAAAATTCAATATTTTCATTTTTCTATCAAAGTTTTTTACCTCTCTTCTCTTTTTCGTGAGAAAATTTTCTCAAAGAAAGTAATGTTACGGAGGGAAACGATATAAGGTCATTAAAAAAGTTATTTCAATTTTAATGGTTCGATTCTCCGATGTCGATATTCGGATTTCGGTACTTTTGATTTCGGTACTTCGATTTTGACGTTTCGATATTTTGATTTCGATATTGCGATTTTGATATTTCGATTTTAGTATTTCGATTTCGATATTTCGATATTGATTCTTTAAATTTGATCTTTCGATTTTAATGTTTCAATCTCGATACTTCGATTTTAATGATTCGATTTTGATATTTCGATTTCGATATTGATACTTTAAATTCGATCTTTCGATTTTGATGTTTCAATCTCGATACTTCGATTTTAATGATTCGATTTTGATATTTCGATTTTAGTATTTCGATTTTGATATTTCGATATTGATACTTTAAATTCGATCTTTCGATTTTAATGTTTCCATCTCGATATTTCCTTTGTCGATTTTAATTATTCGATTTTGGTATTTCGATTTCAATATTGATATTTTGAATTCGATCTTTCGATTTTGATGTTTCAATTTCGATTTCAATGTTTCTGTTTCAATCTCGATGTTTCCTATTTCGATTTTAATTATTCGATTTCGATATTTCGATTTCAATATTTTGAATTTGATATTTCAATTCGATTTTGATATTTTTATTTTAAAATTTTAATTTGGTGTTTCGATTTTGATATTTCAATTTCGATATTGATATTTTGAATTCGATCTTTTTATTTTGATATTTTGAATTCGATTTTTCGATTTTGATGTTTTAATCTCGATATTTTGATTTCAATATTTCGATTTTAATATTTTAAATATGATATTTCAATTTTGTTAGTTCGATTTTGATATTTTTATTTAAAAATTTTAATCTCGATGTTTCGATTTCGATATTTCAATTTCGATATTTTGATTCAAAATTATCGATTTCAAAATTTACTTAAATACCTTTTATTTTGATTTATCAGTTTGATATTATTCTCAATACGGACATTTCAATTTGGGTGAATTTTTTTTAGATATTTTCATTCCATGTTCTGGTTTCGATGTTTTGATATTTTTTTGTGTCAAATAATTTTCAATTTTTTCATGTTATTAGGACATGACTATCTTATTTTTGTATTTATATACCACTCGACTCTCGGAATTTTTCAAGGCTTGATTTTGGGCCTAAAAAATTGGATTAAACCATAATTTTATAGAAAATCTGGAAAATTAAAAAAATAAAATAAAAAGCGATTTTAGCTTATTTGAAAAAATATTCGAGATTTTTTGAGCAACGTATTAAATTGTAAAATTAAATTTTCTGAATGGTTTTGAAAATTTTACGAAAAATGAAAAAAAAACAAACAGTTTCTGATAAGCTTAAAAATAAATCAAATGTCAATGAATTTTCGTACATCATTCCTCAAGATTTCCTTTCAATGTTCAAGGAATTTTTATAATTAAAAATAGAGGTATTTAATTTAAATATCAAAGCCAAGGTATTAATTTTCTTTTCAAAGTGGTATCGAAAATCCCACCTAAATAAAAAATACCTCTTTCTAAAAAAATCTCTAAATAAACAATAAATAGGGTGTTATATTTATATTATTAAAAATAACCTCTTAACTAGCAACGATGAGCAACTTGTTGATTTTTCATTGTGTAGATAAAATAAAAATGTAAATTCCAATCGAGGCGAAATACGAGTATTAATTCTGGGTGTACTATTTACCAGCCTGCCTTTTTATTTTCCGCCTAAACAGACGGTTAATTTGTTTACGTCCCTTCGGTCGAAGCTGTAAACAAAGGATTATTGAGTAGGGTAATGGAAAAAGGTACTGACCGTATGATAATGAGAAGCCTCTAATTATTTCGATGGGCCCTGGAGATACTTTAAATAAACATTTGATATATTCAAAAACACAAAAGTATTTTATTTAATTCGACGACTCGGAAAATTTTCAAATTCGGAATAACAACGGCGTAAAAATTTAATCAAGGGTATGCACATACACGCTGCCAAAAAAAGTAAAGGACATATCGATGGCCTAATTCGAAATAAGCATTATTTTGAAAACAAGTGGCTCGGAAATATTACGTAAACTTCTTTTGCACAAATACCAACGGATCCGAAAGGTATTGATTTTTTGGGGTATAAATGAGATTACGCGGAAGGGGATGTTTAGCTTTGTAATGCGCATGTTCGCCGTTTCATTCAAGAACTCGGTTTGCGTAGGTTGAATGAAAATAAAGGGAGGAAAGTAAACGCGGTCGAGAGAAGGATTTTCGACTATTATGTCACTACGTTAAATTACTAGAAATTTTATAAGTTGCATTTGCATTCGGATTGTTGATCGGTGATCGCGTACGTTCAAGTTATCCTTTTTCACGTTTTATTTTCGTCGAGCGAGATTTTCGACAAGTAAGTACGTTGTTTTATTATTTGTACAATTTTTTTATCTGTTGAGATTACGGTGCACGCGAAAGCAACTTGTTTGATAACATGTGAGATTATTTTATAAGGAAGTTCGATGGGAATTTTTTTATGACGTCGTTTGCGTGATTTATTCAAGAGGAAAATTTTATTTGAAATTTTTTTTCAATGGTTTACCAAGAGGGATTTTTTTTTTGTATTTTTAAGCGTTTTGTTTTTTTTTCAAAAAAAAATTTTATAAATGTATATATTTTAGAAAATATGTTTGAATTTTTTTTTCGTATTTGTACAAGTTTTATTTATTTTTCGGGTCATTTATCCTTCCGAAAAATATCCCTTTATCGTCATAAAGGAAAAACTCGACCTTTGGAAAAACCAATAAAAAAATCCCTTTTAAAATTCCACGAAAAACAGTCATGAATCATGGGGAAAAATAAGTCATCGAATCAGCCTGAAATTCCGCTTAAATTTTCGCGTGTCTATTTTTACCCCGAACTTACTCGTCGTTTTCGTAGAATTCTTAGTCATTATGTTTATCCAAATTACATAAAAATTGACCTTTGCGTTTGAAATATCTCTCTTATTTGTAGCGTGTAATTACTAGGCGAATTCAAAGAAAACGAGAGGTATTTTATATGATAATTAGAATGGTACGAGGGCTTTTTTTGTGTAGGCTTAAATTATTGTCGTTGAAATATCGATTCGTTTGTGTAATTTCTTTCATGTGGTCGTAAAATTTTGAAATAATTTAGTGCATTGTGTTTAATAATTTTTTTCGTTTCAATTGATGACGTAATTTTTAAAATTCGAATTACCATGAAAAATATTGAAAACTTCAAAATTTTCCATTTAATTTTTCAAAACACTTTGTATAAAAAAATCAGTAATTACTCCCTCCTTCTGTCTACTCCGCCTTTTCTTTCCCCCTCCCCTGCGCTCCTAAGAAATTAATCTTTAATGCTTTAACATCAACCAATCACAATCCTCTACGTCATTCGTATCGTACATCCCCAATGTCTCATTCATAGTTTTCAAACCCTTAAAAAATTTTTTCATCTTGAAAAAAATACATCCAACCTCCTTTTTTCAAAACTTGTAATGATTCTTTTACAGATACTTTGAAAATTTTATCGCAGATGAGAAATTTAACGCCTTTTTGGGTAAAAATTGATACGCGACGAGGTTCAACGCGACGGAATTTACGACTCGACGTTTATTAGGTCTTTTTTTTATATGCTATAAAACCACAAAGTTAAATAACGTTTCGAGAAATACATTTGTTTTTGGAATTGTTGATGATCCTGGTTGCCGAAATGTTGCTCGAAAGGATGAATTTTGCAGTATATATCGCGTAAAATGCCGGAAAAACAGCGAGCGAGTTGAAATTTTAAATAGGCTTTTTAAAGCATGTGTTACTCGTGCGAAGTACTGGAATATTTTTTGGGGGATTTTTTTTTTAAATTAGAAAAAAGTGGTAATGGAAGGATACTTGTTTAGTCTCTTTTTTTGGTAAATTTAAAGTAAAAATGTTCTGCCAAAATTTTTTACCAAACGATTAAAAATTATTTTAGTTTTTAAAAAATTCAAAAAATAAAGGAAATGGTTTTAAATCCGTGAAGAATGAGTTCAATTTGAGAACCCTTTTTTTATAACCATTTATTTCATAAAGATCCATCTCTTCTGTCTTTAAAATTATACTCAACCTTCCAATTTGAAAATTTTTCCAACAAAAATGATGAAAAAAGCATCCTCAACAAATTTCATATGAAACATTTTTCAATTTAACGCTTCTCCTTGGAGCTACTCTTGAATTTTCGTTTTCAAAGTCTAATCTTTAATGCTACAATTATGTTAAAATAACCCCGTTGAGATGGGAAATTGAAAATTATGCCTCGAGACGCTCTACACCAAAAATCCTGCTCCCTTATTTTATCCTTATCCTGATCCTGATGTATTCATTTCAAGAGTAGTAAAAAAAATAATTTTTTTTATGAGAAGGCAAATTTTGGAACAGGAATTTCAAGTAATTAGGAATGGAATTATAGGCATTCAATAAGGGAATCAGAGGTACGAGGAGGGGGGAGGGAGTCAGTATCAAAAACAATCGAACATTAATTACAAAAAATATTATTTTGAAAAGTTTAAATATTTTTTTTCGTTTACCCTATTATAGGCATCTTTTTGCGTAAAATGATTGTTTTATGAAAATTAACAGAGTTTTAGGAGGAAAATTGAGGATTTATACCAAAAAGAGACGTTTAATGGAAAAAAGTTTCAAATAACATTTGTTAATTACACCTTTTAGCGTATTTTTTATTCAAGTGTTTTACAAATTGGACAACCGAAATAAAAGCTTCAGTAATTAGAACATTATTTTGAAATAATATTGGCTCGAAAAAATGTTACAAGTTAATTCGTTCACCAATGACCCCAAATTAATCGTAAAATTACATTTTATATCAAAATTTTCACAAGTTTGTATTGCTGACGTGAGGAAAAATCCCATCGAATTTTTCCCCCGAGAAAAACGACCGTGAAAAATGAAGTCTCGCCATCTCACGTACTCTTTTCACCTCGTTATCCTTTAGGAACCCAGATCAGTGCTGAAACATGCTTTTTCGATGGCTTTGTTCCAAAAACCAAGATTTAAAACAAATAAAAGGACGAAGTTTGGAAACGAAATGCCTAAATGGAAGTTGAAAAAGAAAGGCGAGGAAAAAATTGCAAATTTGCGAATGACATTCGAGCGAAATCATGGATTAAAATGCATCGAAAGTGAACGAGACATGAACATTAATAAAATTGATGGAAAAACTTCCATAAGCTTTTTCTTTTACCATAAGTTAATTTTTTCAGTCTCACAAAACTCAAAACCGATAAAAATTCGCAACTTTGTTTTGCCTATTTACTTATTGGAAAAATTCCCATTGCTATTTTTCATCATTTACGAATTTGTAGTTTTATTTTTCGAGCAAAATTCTAAAATCAAGCCACCTGAGGGCGAAATGTTTTTTTTACGAATTGACGAACTTTTGGGGAAAAGTACCATTTTTTGAATTCGGAACCACCCTCAAGTGAGAAATTTGTTTAAAATTAATCGCGACGGTAAGCATGTATAATATTAGCTTCGTTTCGGAAAACCCTCGAATATGGTAAATTGAAAACGTGCTTTTAAAAAGGCGCTCCTATTGAAATCGGAGTTTTCTTTGGCTTTAGTATTCGGTTTTATGGATTCGCGCGACAACGAAAACAAAAAGTTGAACAAAGCTTTTGGCTTAGGATGCGATAGACGAACTCCTACGCGTCGATGTTTGTTCTAACAAGAGAAGGAAGTATCGAAGTTGACAAAATGTAGTACTTTGTGAAATTTAAATGGGATTGAATTTCGTTGTTAAAGGGAGCATTTTCGGCTTCTAAATGGGCCATATTTCATCGCTTTAGTCAAACTTGAGAAAAATCCTACCATATAGAAGCATGTAGTATATCGACAAAAAAAGAAAATTTTGAAAAATGAACGCGACAGAATTAACAGTTTTTCGAGTTTCTGTGTAAGAAAACTTTGCAAAGCGGGGAAACCACGACTTGTCTGAAGTACGAATATGTATGTAAACAATGGCGAAAGAATAAATTGAAAAAAAGATATACCGAAGAAAAACAACCATTGAAAAGGAAACTGCGAAAAGTTCCGTTGGCGCGAAGTTCTTAGGCTAAAAACTTTACAGAACTCCCTGCACACTCAATTAGCACGTTTTAATGAGATTTGTTTTCTTTTACAGGTCGAATTGAATATGTCGACTATATCGCCCTATTTAATAACATTATTCACATTATCAGAAATCTCATGTTATACGCTTCTTGGGCCTAAACTCTACAGCCAATCTTTGCCGCAGAACAACCGTGGTTGGTCGAATTTCGTGCCATATCCATTTGGAAACTACCAACCTTCGATTCCGTTCCAAGTCTACGGACGTTACTTGGGAGATCCCTATTTCCGGCCTAATATGCAAAACCCAGATTACTACTATTCTCAAGACAACTACCCTTATTCGTCTTCTTTCGACGACCCGGATTATTACTCGAATATTTTGTATTACATTCCAACCAACAGACGAATCCCATATTATGACCAACCGGTCATGGATTCAATGGAAGATATCCAAGATTACGACGAAGAACCTCCCGAAGAAGACAACGTCTCGAAGACGCAACGCGATTGGTGGCTTGAAAAAAATGTTTTACCAAATGAGGAAGCGGATTTCAATGATTTCAATTTAATCGAAGATATCCCAGAAGATAGCAAAACGCCTAAAAAATCTAAATCTAAATCCAAAGAAACCAAGAAAAAGCCTAAAAATCGTTACATAGGTATTGACGGATTCGGGCGGAAGAAAGATAAAGAACAAGTATATGGGACATATAAACCGAACCCGAGACGCGACGAGGAACGTACTTGGGTCTATGGAGTCCCCGTTCGATCAGATTTCAATGAAGATAAAGATGTCAGAGAATTAAGATCTTTGTTAAAAGATCCCCAGAGTTTGGAGCCTGTCAAGAGTAACGAATATGATAACTCCGGATTAGCTAACTGGATTGTTGGCCACTCGAAGAGAAATGTTTTAAAAAATAATATCAAAGAGAATTCGTCTAGTAAAAGTACATCGACGATTAAGCCTTTAAATGTGTTTCAAATTTATAACGAAGCTGGCATAGAAAATATTCCTTTTGATTATATTCGAAACGAAAGGTGGCCGCAGGTTGAAATCAATCAACCGGAAGAACCTTCGGTTTTCGATAAAATCAAGAGACTGCTTGCTTTAGAAGATAAAGTTAATCAGGTAAGTGGTGGTTTTGGTTGATTTTATGGTGCTTTAGGTGATAAATGTTGTCGCAGATATGTTGAAATTGCAGTTAGTACATCTCTATTACTCCACAAAGAGTCGCAAAAATCGATAAAAAAAGCATCTGTGCTCCTTCAAATTTAGAATAGACAAATCTTCTTACTGTTGTGCCATAAGAGAAGTGGTAATATCCGTTAAAAACCGGTGCACAACTTACAAAACACATCGCGCATTTTATTCATTTCCTTCACTCTGCAGTAAATTACTTCTCTGTCGACTTTTTTTGGTCCTTTCAACGTCTTATGTTGAATTCATCTTTTGTTGTAGGCTTGATTTAACTTAGGATGTGTTTGTCTCGTTTGAAAGAGAAAAAATACATGAGGTATTTTTTTATTTAAATTCTCTCTCTACCCGTCTTCCTTCTTCATCCTTCGTTTACCTCAATTCGCAATAAATGATAAAATAAATAAAATAAAATCAACAAATTCACCAAATTATTGGAAAAAATTGACTAAAATATAAAATGCGAATTTTTAAAAAATTTGATATTTCACAAAAAATTGTTTCCAAAAAAATTCCATCCAAGACGACAGAATTTTGTAAACATTCGATATCAAAAATACGTCCCAAATAACGTAAATGCCCAAGGCTTCCAAAATGCCCTTTAAAATGGAGTAAAAAGCATTTTATCTCGTTAAAAAGCGAACATCTCAAAGAAATTTAAATTTCTGGAATTCTATCAACTGCAAAAAACTGTTTTTACAAGCGCGGAAACAACTGTGTATTCTTTGCGGTTTTTTCCGTTGCTTTTTTTTTTTCATTAATTCGTTCATTTTTTGAAATTTCGTATAATTTATTTAACATTGAAACGATGTTCTAAGCATGTCTCGTATTACAAAAGCGCAAAGAAAATGTTTTGTAGAATATTCGCCCACACGTAACATAAAACGTGCTAGTAAATTTTCCTTCGCTTATTATTATTCCTCTTTATATTAGAAAGTTAAATTATTTATCTTCTTTTTTCTCTTTCTCATCTGAACTCTTTTACTTTAGAAAATCAGCTTACAACTTGTTAGCATGTTCTATGAATAAAATTAATTATGAGCTCACCTACTACCGCGAATTTATCAAATTGAAAATTCACTCTGTACTTTATCACCTCGAGTCCTTATCAAAAGAGTATAAATTGCTCTTAAAAATGACGCGAATTTCTAAATTAAAGCCTAAAAAGCTTCATTCGATAAGATTACGTTGTTACGACGCAAAGTTTAGAATTGTTCTTTCATTCGGATCTCGTAAAGCTCATTTTAAAGGCGTAAAAAATACGTAGCAAATTCAGGGGTAATTGTTTTTTTTCCTTGACGAGATAAGGAAGCTTTTTCGCCAAAAGTTCCTTTTTCCTTTGGTGTTAGGTGGCTGTGACGTAATATTACGTAGGTATTTTTAAATCCCGAGTAAGTACATTGATGGCGAAGATCATTGAAAACTTTTCTAAAATGGTAATTTTCTTTGTTTTTGCTGTAAAACTCTGCGACTTGGAAAATTACAACGTCGTAAAATTTTTTCATTCTATTTTTCGATACATTAAAACGTTTTATGGGATTACTTTACACTTTTTTTCGAGCCAGGACGTTATTAGAGGTGTAGACTGAAATGGCGAAGGATTTTTTTTCAAGGTTGTTGGAATTTATTGAAATATTTTTCATTTGGTGGTTTTTCTTTCGTGTGTAGAAAAATATTCGGGGTTTCTCTTTAAATTCGAAATTTTATGCAAATTTTGTATAGAAGTGTAATTTACATATTGTGATTAGGGTGGGTTTTTTTGGGAAGGGTCAGTTTCAAGGTGAAAACTGAGCTAAATTCATTTAAAATTTAATTGAAGAAATTTTTTTAGCAATTTTTTCATATTTTTTTGCCTACGTTTTAATTATATTACTGCCATCGAAACATGTAATTGTGTTTTTTTGATTTTTTTTTTGGTCAAATGATGCTGTAATGAAAAAAAATGCTGGAATGGAGCGATTATCAAAACAATTTAATGGTATTTTTTTTTGAAAATTTCTTTTATATTCTTTTCGGTTTTATCTTTGAAGCGAAGCAGCGTTGCCAATAATACAAAATAATTACGAAAAAAAATTATATTGATCCTGAATGAGTTTTATTTTTGAAAAGGGCTTTTTTATAAAATAAAACGTATTTTCTTAAATTTTGTTATTAAAATAAAGCGACGTTGCCAATAATACGAAACATATCGACTATCGTCAATAGGTGGAATTTTATTAACAGGCTTTAAATGGAGTCGATTTTTGTTGCATATAAATTACTCTAAATTATGATGCATTTTTTGTTTCAAATTTATTTCACTTGTATCTCTTCGAATTGCCTAGATTTTATAGAAAATCTTACCTAGAAGAGATATGAATTTACATGTTCTTCATTTCTACCAAATTTTCTTAAATTATGAGATCCAAGAAATCGTGTTGTGAGCCCTTCAGCGTTGGAAAGTGTGTTTTTGTCATTGCATAACATCTTCCTGTGCCTTAAGTCCATTTAAAAGTTGTTTATTAATATTGTGTGATCACTAAATGTCTCATTTCTTGATGAAGTCAAACGATAAGCTCAAAGTTTGTTTATACGAGAAATTGCAGCAACTATATTAATCTAGCTTCAAATACGAAGGGTCGAAGGCTGATAATTTTTGTAACTTGAACCTCAGAAAGAGGGAAAAATCCAATTTAACCTACTTTTCTATCATAATAAATATATTTCTTCAACCGAAAAAATCCAGATTCATTTTGCCATAAAATTTCGAAATTATCATAAAAATCCTCTCTCTCGTCGTTTTTCTTCCTAAAACGACCCAAAGGTTTAAATTTATTAGGAAAACTTTTAAAATAATATCGAATTAAAGATTGATGAAAACGTCGTTTTATATTTATTTTCACATTTTTAAAAAGCGGTTACCATCGGCAAAAAATATCGAAAAATAGTTTAGGCGTGCCTAATTCTATCATCTTTCACTGCTCAAGTTACAAACAGTCGAAACGTTGCCCTAAAATTATAATCATATTTACGAGCAAAAAAAAAAGCGAAGAAAATGTCAAAAACATTCTATTTATAACTTACAAATAATATTCTTTATTTCAAAAGTCTCAACTTTTTTGGCTTTTTTACGAGATTCGCATTATCATTCATCGGAGGTTTCTTGCGGGCATATTTTTCTATTTTTAATTTTTATCGACATTAGAAAATTTTACGATTTAAAGATACGTATCTGTGGAAGCGTTAAATTGAATTTCAACCCCTTGGGAGGATTTTTGTAGTCATCGACCTTGGGAAATATTTCTGCCTGGGGAAGCTGTTATCAGAAATCATGGACAATGGAGACTCTAAATTTTTGCAAATTTCCCCAAACGGAAGATTTAAACCGAAACCTTGACTTTTGCGACTTTTGATAATATTTTCTCGTATAACTCGATAAGAAGGAATTAACGCCGACGGAAATTGGCGCCTGATGGGAGTTTGGCAACAAGTCCTTATATCTAGACGTGTCTTAGGCACGATATATCCAAATACGTGTAAGATAAAAACAAGCGTCGAAATTGATAAGAATCGATCGGCGGAGTTGGAAATGACGTTGTTGGCTTTTTATACGTTGTAAACAATCACAAAGTGTTAGTAAACTTTAACGCTGGGAGGAAAAGATTAGGTTAAAACACGGATGGCTTTTATTGTATTCTATTTATAACGTGTAATGACGTCACGCGAAAAGTTTTTTCGCAGCTTCGCTAGAATTAGGGAAACGTTTAATGGCCAAGGTATGAGGTCCCATTCATGAATTCGTATATCGATTTCTTCCATACACCGGGCGCTCTGTCTAGTAGGCCCGCTGACGTATACTCCAGAGTGCAATATACATGTCCTTGATTATCTGCGGCAACATTGTTACACGAATTTTACGTTCGAAGTGGTAAATTTGTGATGCGGCCGAATCTCCTAATCGGTTTAATTCCGCCTCAATGAAATTATCCTTCAACTTCGGGCCTTTTCCGTGCTCGTCAACGTAGGCGGTACGCTTTGATAATGGAATAATTTTAATTTTCCAGCAAATAAAATCCAAACGAAGCGAAGACTGTGATAATGAGGGATGTCAATATAGGACTGAAAAGGATTCAAGAGTTTATAAACACCCGACACCCACGAGTCTGGAAACAACTACGATGAAGATGTTCCCAGATTTTAAACGAAATACGAAATTATCGAGTACTAAGATGCCTCAAATCAGGAATCAGAAAAGATCCGCCAATAGTAAAAGTATTATCAGCGATGAAGATTCGTTAGCTCGCCAACTAAATTCTCTCAGACATTTGCAAAATTAATCGAGTTTTGTAAGTTTTGTTATCGTATTGAGACATTGACGGATGCTGCATTTCGATGTTGTTATTTTTCTATTTTTTTTTTCGCGTTAATTCTTTGTGTAAGAATAATTTTACATATTTGCTAGAATTAAGATAAAAGATTTGCGATCGCGTTCACACTGTTAAGTGTATTCTCTTTTTATTTATTTATTAATTCTTTTTAGACTTTTACCATGTAATATTTAAACAAGTTTTTTTTATTGATTTTATTCTTAAATTACCACGCTAATGCGGCCATCTATATGTAAAACGTGTTTATTTTACAATCATTTTTTTCTTCTTTTTATCTTTATTCTTTCTGTATTACTTTTCCTTTTTTTTCAGTTTTTTTTTATTTTGTCAATTATTTATTTCCTCGAGATAAGTTGTTTTAACTGAGTGAGGGTAATAAAGTATTACATTTATGTTTGTGCAATTTTTTTCATCGTCGTGAAATACTGAATATGAACATTTTAATGGAATGTGAAGAAGAGGAGAGCCGCGGGGGGAGGGGTAATTACAGTTTTGCAATACAATTACATATTCTATCCGATGTTATTTATTATAATTCGAATCGAAGGATGAAGCGAATTTTTAATGAAAAAGTTATATTATTAATATGCATAATTATTCATTGTCAGTGGCGTAGCCAAAGGGGGGAGGGCAAAGGGGGCAATTGCCCCCCCATGGCCTTTTATTGTTTGTTTCAACGTATCGTAGTTTGTTTATAAATTAAAGGAATAGGAAAAGAAATCGTTTGCAATTTCTGGTTTCCCACTAATTAAAAAAAATTTTGACGACCTGGACTCGTTTTGCCCCCCCCCTTGCCAAAATCCTGGCTACGCCACTGTTCATTGTTATTTTTGAAAGTCAGCTATACCGAAGTCTCGAAGTAGATGTGATAAATTCCATCAATAGAAGCTTGAGAATAAGGCCGTGAAAAGGAAAATTTTCAGAATTACACAAAATCTCTATTTTTTTAGGTACATTGGTAGAACGATGTACAGAGGGCGCTGTACTCATATTTTTCAAAATTGGGCCAGCGAAAAGGTATTGACGTTGGATCCATATGTTAGAATGATATTTAATTAAAGCGTCGTTAATTTCGAGATTTAATGAAGCAAGTACTTTTTTGAGATTTTGTATCCGAGGTTTTGAAAATTTTTCCAAGGATTTCCTCTAACACAAAATACCTCACTTGGGGGGGTGTTTTTTTAGAAATTTTTGCAAGTTGTCTCATTTCCCTTGGATTTGATTGCAATTTAGGCGAAAATTTTGAATTTAGAATCATCACGAATCATAACAATATTGACAAATAATTTGATAAAAAATGAGGAAAAAAAATCAAGAATTTCGAAGATAATTTTAATCCTGAGAATTTCCCAGAACAGAAATTTTACCCAATTTTAATCCATCGGTGCACTTTTTAATTAGGTTTAAGAACTGCAAATGGGCCCATGTTTATTCTATTACATCTCCACTATTAAAAAATTTCCATAAAAACATCGGTGAAAAGATTTCATATTGATATACATGACCTCAAAATTAGTGAAATTTTCTCAAAAAAAGACAAAAAATGATATAATTTAGACCTCATTCGCGTTTTAATCCTAATGACACATATAGACTTAATAGATATCATATAAGTGACCTAAAATCTAGATTTACTTAGTTTTAATTTGTAGAGGTTGAAAAAAAAAATTTAGGCCTCATTTTAACCCCCACCCTCAGAATTAAAAAATCGATCTTGCATTGTCTTATTTGTCATTTAAGTTGCTGTATAATGAAAATGTCAGACTTGCCAAAAATCGAGGACAGTTCTTGCAGCAGTATGACCATATCAACTATTGTAAAAATCAGGTAAATTTTTTAAAAAAATGTAGTAATTTTTCCAAATTGAAATTTTACTTTAAAACGAACTTTGATGCAGCTTTGAAGAATTGAGAATATGAGTAAAATCTTAAGAAACTTACAAATGAATATTTTGACTTAATTCTTAAAATAAAATTGATTTTAAAAAACATACGACTTTGGGCACTTTTTCATTCTATTTACATAAAATTTCAATTTTGACAATTTTACCCCTTCAATTTGCAAATTGATTAAAAATACATCATTCGAAGCAAAATCAGGCTTGTTTTTTGTATAAATAAATAAACCAAGTGTAGGTGGTAGGTACTAGGTACAAATGTGAAACTATTGAATTGAAATTTCAACGCTGAAAGAGAAATTAGTTTGGTTTTCTGGTCATAAAATATTACTGGACTACCTACACGTGGAACTTTTTATTTTGTTAATTTACCCATATTAATTATTTTTACGCTGGCGAAACTTTTCCGTTTGATTGATTTGGCATGTAAAGTGTTATATGCATGTGAAAATTCACGCTTGAAAAATGATTAAAATTGTTTAAATTGCGTGAAATTTGACTTTTGCTTTTGAGGTACGATTTCGCCATGCATATTTGATGATAAAAAAAAGGAATCTACCTCCTATATACGAACTGAGCTTTGAAATAGCCCAAGGGATGTGGCAAAATTGATATTCGAAATCCACAAAACTCTTAACATTACGCTAGAGGAATGAAATAACTTTGTACGTGGGTGTTGAAATATTGTCACTGTATGAATACCGAAATACAAAAATTTACGGTTTTAGTTCAAAAAAGTTTCAATGTTTCCTTTTTTTTTTCAGGAAAAAAAAACTTTCGTTAATTATGTTTTATTAAAATGGTTGAAATTTCATAACTAAAAGAATAAGGAATCTTTTTGTAACAGTTTTCATAAAAGTTTGATTTTATTTCCGCAGTTTTTAGCTCGAAATTACCTTAGTGTTCGCTTATTAAGACCAATTTTTCGAATTCCTGATCATTATAGATTTAAAATTTTCACGACGCCTACGTATTTCATTTAGGTATTTAATAAATGAAGCTTTTTTGATGGAAAAATAACAAAAAATTATTTATTTTCCGAGGCGTTTATTTTTTCGATAATAAAGTTGAAATTTAAGTGGAAATGCTCGAGATGAGTGTTAAATTCCGATGTAATCCGGGTTCAAGGATACCTGAGATTATCCGTCTGGTGTTTGTTTTGCTCCTTTCGAGTGCTTCGAATTGGCGTTTTCGTTTCTTACTCGGATGTCTCAAGAGTTCAAGTACGTTTTGGTGTTTTTTTTCGACCAATTTTGTGGAATTCGCGTTTTCGAGTTGATAAAGGTGTTTCACCGAGTATTGTCTTTAGTATCGCAAAAGGTAGGCGATTTTGAAGATTTTTTCAGCCTATATCGAATCCTATTCAAGTATTTGGCGATGTAACGAGGAATTTTCTGAATTTCGTGAAATTCAATCGCGCATTGAATATTAGTATCGAATTCGCGAGAAAATTCTCCGTTTTTTGAGTACCCACTCGAAGTTCGTAGAAAGGGGTAGGTTAGGCAACCTATGATACATATTCGAAATCAACAGAACACACTGTAAGACGTATATTGAAAATTGAAAGAATCCACGATTTAGAGAATCTGTGCTCTTTTTTATGCTTTTTGTGACCTAAATACCTCCCCATTGCTGGAAATTACTGGAATAACGCGATTTAGCGATTTTAACTATTGATTCATGCTTTATAAATGGTAATCGTAACACTTTAAATGATTCGTAGTATTATGAGGACTCCCTTGATTAAACTTGAGATTGAAATACTCTACTTTCAATACCGATCTTAAAATCGGTAGAAAACAAGATTTATTATGAATTTTAATTATCGAAAAATAAGGCAAAATATTATGAAACGTGTAAATACAACATTTATAAGTGAATATCGGTTCCTTGTAATTTGCGCCTCATGACGACAAATTGCTTGCGTATTCATCAATTCAACGGAACTAATACTTTGTTAATCACCATGTGTATATGAAATTTGTCGACATTAAGTTAATCTAAGTTACACGAGTGAATTTCCAAAGCTTATGTCTCGATATTAAAAACTTTTCCAATTGAATTTGTCACGAAAATATCAACGCGTCAATGTACAACTATACATGAGAAATAATTAAAAACGAATTATCAAAAGCGAACGATTTATTAATATAAAAAAGAATTGTTTACACGGTTTAAAAAATTCATAAAAACACGCAGAATACTTTACAACAACTTCAGATTAGACGCAAAATTCACACAATGTTTCGCTTAATGAAATAAAATCAGTAAAATAATACGGGCATTTCTGAAAAGAATACTTTGATCGGAAAGTGATATTTTTGTATTCACTTTGTAAACGAAGTTGACGCTATCTCTTTAATTTTTTGCTACCTTTGCTTTCTTTTCGAAATAGAGAAAGGAAAAAAGCTGCGAATACTTCTGAATAGACACGGCGTGGGTGACATTCTCATCTATCAAGTTAAAAAGTTGGGTAGTCGATACCTACATTACGCCCTTAATATCTGTTTAATCTTCTCGACTCCGTCGTCTTTGGCGTTTATATTTCAAACGGAGTGTTCGGTATCCGAAGGCGAGACGCCGACGTTTCGATACCGAGTTTCGGTAACTAGATTAAATTTGCCGTTCGATTTTCGTCTCTGTGTTCTTCTTGTAGTCGACGTTTCGTCGAAAATACTGTTCTTGAATTTCGTTCAAACTCTTGCCATGAGTCTCGGGTAAGATGAATTTACCAAATAACGCGGTGAGGATGCCGAAAATTGCGAAAATGATTAAAATAGTGCTTCGGTTAAACATAGGTTCGATGTTCGGGTACAATTTGACGGACAACGCGCTCAAGATGGTACCGACTGCTTCGGTGATACCGCACATCATGCCGCGTACCTCGGTCGGGAACAATTCGCCGATCATGGCTTGCGAAAGGGTTAACACGCCGATGGTGCAACAGAACATAAACGAATATAAACCAATAGGAACTAGAACCCAGAAATATTCGAATTTAATGGTATCAGCGTAAACGCTGTGGAAAACCAAGACGCATAACGCTATCGTCATTCCGACCCCGGAGATTATGGTGGATTCTCGACGACGATAGTAATTAGCCGTCAGAGGAGTCGCGAAACTCGACAAAAACGAAGAAAACGAGTACCCGATGGCTATGACTTTCTTGTCAATAGGTCCAGCCTTGATTTCCGGGATGAATTTTGAGACATAGCTAACAATCACTGTATATCCGCATCCTTGAAGGAGTAAATGGAAAGTTACGAGGATGGCGAAAGCTTTGAAATTGTCCAGCATCACTCTGAAACCGCTTTCTTGTTTTTCCGTCTCCAGTGACAGCAATATTTGATGGAATTCCGCCTCAAATTGCGAAGTTATACTTTTACCGTTGAGTTTATTATAGGATTGCATCGCCTCGTCTACTCTTTCCATTTTCATCAACCAATAAGGACTTTCTGGTATATAATACAATAGGAACAAAGATAAAGCTGAGAAAATTGAGAATATTAAAGCTGCGAAGTTCCATCTCGAATAACATGTTAAAACATATGCGACGAATATGCCCAGAGAATAGTAGATCTCCAAGAATGACAACATCATGGCGCGATTTCTAATTTCGCATATTTCTGCGACGTAAATCGTGCTGCAAGCTCCCATACCTGAAATGAGATTTTCGAATTAATTCACGGTCAATGATATTGTTCAATACCCAACAACACGTGTACTTTGATACATCTAATTTTGATAATGCGTGTATACGTTTTAAGATAAACCCATCACCTACACTGATATACCTACTTGTCGTATTTAAATAAGAAAATAATACACAAAGTATTATCTAAATATAAATATTAAATTGATAAATCCGCGTACCAATTGCCAATCCGACGATTACGTTGCCTACGTACAGCATCCATACCGTATGCGAAAACGTGATAAACGTCCAGCCAACAGTGAACACAAACATCGATAATTGTAACGTAATCTTTCGACCGAATTTATCCATTATCATACCCGCCAAAATACTGCCGATTGGATTCGGGAAGATGCTGAGACTGGCTGTAAAAAAAAAGTAATTTATTAGTACATCTGAAGAAATAAACATCGCCCCTAGATATTTAATTGAAATTGAAAAATAATGGTATTTATTACCTATCCAAGATAACGATTCCTTTGATTTGATCACTATTACGCTATCGTTTGAATTTAATTGATCTAATAGGAAAGCCGGGTACCCCCTCATGATACCGAAGAGGAAGTACGTCGTATATGCTACGCTTGTGTACCATGCCTGTGAAATACAAATGAAGTCGCTTGTTAGTCTCGAGGAAATATTCTGATTTGATAGTCGCCTAATTGGTGTGGAATAGCATTTCAATAGAATGAACATCGTTCTGAACGTCAAAATTGGTCATATGATTTTTGCAGACATGATTTTTTGGTTTTTGAAAACGAAAGCAAAAAGAAAAAATTCGGACAAAAGGTAAAAATCGAAGGTGCAGAGGAGGCGGAGGGGCGGTTGTCAAAAATACTGGTTTTGATTTTGATATTTGACGAACGATGTTTCAATGTTATTTTTTCAATTTTGATATCTCGATTTTGATATTTCAATTTCCATATTTCGATTTTGATATTTTGATTTCGACATTTCAATTTCAACATTTCAATTTCGATATTTCGATTTTAATATCTCGATTTCGATATTTTGACTTTGATAATTCGATTTTGATATTTCGATTATGATATTTCAATTTCGAAATTTTGAGTTTAATATTTCGATTTTGATATTTCTATTTCGATGTTTGATTTTGATACTTCAATTTCGATGTTTCGATTTTGATTTTTTGATTTTGATATTTCGATTTTGATATTTTGATTTCGATGTTTCAATTTCCATATTTCGATTTTGATATTTCGATTTTGACATTTCAATTTCGATATTTCGATTGTAATATCTTGATTTTGATATTTTGATTTCGATTTTGATATTTTGATATTTTGATTTTGACATTTCGATTTTGATATTTTGATTTCGATGTTTCAATTTCCATATTTCGATTTTTTTTTTGATATTTCGATTTTGATATTTTGATTTTGACATTTCAATTTCGATATTTCGATTGTAATATCTCGATTTCAATATTTTGATTTTGATATTTCGATTTTGATATTTTGATTTTGACATTTCAATTTCGATATTTCGATTGTAATATCTCGATTTCAATATTTTGATTTTGATATTTCGATTTTGATATTTTGATTTTGACATTTCAATTTCGATATTTCGATTGTAATATCTCGATTTCAATATTTTGATTTTGATATTTCGATTTTGATATTTTGATTTTGACATTTCAATTTCGATATTTCGATTGTAATATCTCGATTTCAATATTTTGATTTTGATATTTCGATTTTGATATTTTGATTTTGACATTTCAATTTCGATATTTCGATTGTAATATCTCGATTTCAATATTTTGATTTCGATTTTTCGATTTTGATATTCTGATTTCGATTTTTCGATTTTGATATTTTGATTTTGACATTTCAATTTCGATATTTCGATTTTGATGTTTCAATTTTAATATTTTGATTTTGACTTTTCAATTTCAATATTTTGATTTTAATATTTCGATTTTGATATTTTGATATTTTGATTTTGACATTTCAATTTTGATATTTCGATTTTGATGTTTCAATTTTAATATTTTGATTTTGACTTTTCAATTTTGATATTTTGATTTTAATATTTCGATTTCGATATTTCGATTTTGATATTTCAATTTCGATATTTTGAGTTTAATATTTCGAATATTTCGATTTTAATATTTCTATTTCGATGTTTGATTTTAATATTTCGATTTCGATATTTCGATTTTGATATTTTGATTTTGACCTTTCAATATCCATATTTCGATTTTGATATTTCAATTTCGATATTTTGACTTTGATTTTGGTATTTTGATAATGATACTTCAATTTCAATATCGTTTATAGATTTAAGTATTTAGATTTCGATATTTTGATATTTCAATTTCGATTATTCTGCCTCGATATAATTATCGATATTGATTTTAAAATTTTGAATTGAATTAGATATTTTGATTTGGATGTTTTGATTTTCAATTAACGAATTATTGGTTTTATCGGAAGGAGAAATTTCTAAAAATTCTCGATTAATGATAATGGCATCAAAGATTAGGTACGATGAGGATAGATGGAATGCCACTTTGAATGCTCGTATTTTCTGCAACAATTATTACAATTGTGTAAATTTGATTAAATCTGTGCACAAGTTCGTTTTTACCTGTTTTGATTAATTTTGGTGATTTGAATATCTCTCCACACGTATAAATGATGATAATAATAGTGTGTATTTCATCATTCCAATTATTAGGTAATTACTAATTAACGTGGTGGGGATAAGAGAGGGTAAATGAATGTGGGAAATGCTTTTACTTAATTAATTATCCTTCTCTGATAGCATTTGCTTGTTTACTCAGAATTAAGAAGTATCATCATAATTAACGCTGTAAAATTCGTCCTAGATAATTTTTAGAACGGAAAAATACGAATAATTTTAAGCAATCTTTATTTTCTCAATTTTTTTTATTGTTTTGTGAATTTAAATTTGAATGAATACTTTACAAATCCAAGAGATCTTTAATCCCACAATTTGTTAAATGCAATTCGAAAAATTTAAACGATACTCGAAGAAATCACGTATAATAAAAGGGTTATTTATTCGAAACCCATCAACCCACTAATGTACTATTTTAAACGAAAAAATATCTATATCGACTGCAATTCGACGTATAAAGTTAGTGAAGGGTCAGTGAATTTAATGTGAAGAATTATCGGACGTTTTGTTATCAACAAATCGGTAATTTTTTCGAGTTTTATCTGCAACAACGACGAGATATGAATACGAGGAATTTAAAGTTGAAAATTTCGCATTACAATGCTGAAGCTAAGTAATACTTCGCGAATATGAAAATCATTCTCGGCCAATTTTTTCATCTTTTTGGCGAAGAAATTATTCAAAATGAGCAATTTTCTGACTCATTATCGATACTGTGTCTCTTGAATAAAAAAAGAAATGAATAGAGTATTTGAAATATGTTCGAGTTAGAATCTCGTATGATATAAGATTATGTCGAATACTTAGTTATTAATTGATTAATCTATTTTATCCTCTGTCTAATGTTTTTTATTTATCATCGATGATGTTTCTTTTTATCGATACATTTGTCTATTTGTGATTACTCAATTTTAAAAAAAAGCTATGAATATAACGTTCCAAAGTTGACTTCCTTAATCTAAACTGGTTTAGATAGGTTCTTAGGTTCCAATGCTTATCAAATGTAACCACGAACCACAAATGCTACGAGTATATTGATCTTATGTAAACGAAAACTAAACCACGAATAAGTTTAAATTAACACCAAGAGTCGTTTTTCCAACAAACGTAAAAAAAAAGGTTAATTACGAGATAACTCGTCCAACGTTGGTGCTTTTTACACAAAGTACATTTTACGATATGATTTCTCAATTAAATTCACGTTTATCCTCTTGGCCTGAATTCACCATTGGATATGAATTTATTAAAAATTTTCGATCATTTATCGACGAAAATTGAATAATTAGATTAAATCAAACGATTACTTACTACTTTTAGATTGGTAGAGCATATACAACGGATACATATTTTATGCACAAATTTATATATAACAAGGAATAATTTACCGATGGAGGTAATCCGCGGGTATATTTTTCCTTTAAACACAGCACCTCGTTCGCGAAATGGTAAATTCATTTTACGAAATCAACGCGTATCATACAAGGTGGAAAAAATCGACGAAATGCACCGGGTGAATTTATTGCGATGTTTTATCAAACGAGTTTTGCGTATAATAAATATAAAACATCAACTAACCTGTCGTCTAAATGCGGCATTGATTTTCCTCGGTATAAACGTGTGTTCCTTTTCGATCATGTTTCTACACGTATGCACACTTTTAGGTAGTTGCAAATCAAATGATAATCAGACGGCAGAGGTACGATGGTCTAGGGAACTGTTACATTACTATGTGCTAGCTGTTAACCAATTACAAATATAAATAAATATAATAAAAATACTAGCTATCGTGTTCGCTACGTAAGCAACGATAAAAAGAGAGCTTAACGGATGAAAAGAACCAACTAGCTACTTATCGAGCGTAAATTAACTTTTTATCAATTAAAATGATAGATATTAAAAATTAAGACAAATACGTGGCAGAGGTGTCTAAACGAAAATTATCGATTAAGCGTAAATAATCTAAGAGAGGGGGAAGAAATTAAATTTTTCATTGTAACTTTAACGTTCATTTTGCAATTACGAGCATCTTCATAGGTAGCAACATTTTACGAATTTATTAACCGATGAACCAAACGTCGAGACGTTTTTCGCTAATAAACGTAACAACGTTTAAACATACTAATTAATTCGCTCGAGATGAAAACAAAGCGTTAAATTAATTATTGTTGTATCATTTTAAAGCAATCAGCGTCTAGGTATTTGGATTAGGCGTAGGTGTGCCTAGCTTTTGAGAATTCTCGTCTATGGAAAATGCCGCTATGGCGGATTTAAATTACCTACGTACTTACAAATTACAATGCAACCGTGGCCGCGGAATTTCTTCAGATGAGAGGCTTCAAATTACGAGAACTAAGGCGCCTACCTACATTGAAACCAGCTGCGAAGTAATTGTTTGCGAGAAAGTTACCCGATAAGGGATTTCCGACCCGAAAAAGTTTTCGTCGGATTATCTTACTCGAGCGAACGTGTTCTTTTATACGTGATTTTAAAATAATGAATGAAAAGAGGTAAACGCGTGTTTACGAGGTTTTATCAAACTCGAAGAAAATTTTTAATTTTAATGAATACCGGGGTTTCTTACCTGTTGAGTTTTTGTAGAAAAGACGATCGATATGGCACAGAAGTACCTTAAGTAATGTCAAACGATTGCTTTGGAATGGTTCCTTTGATGATTAATTATTCCTTTGAATTAGATTCTTATTTATAATTCAGCCTTTTATTGCGATTATTTTTCGTGACCTTTTTCTTTATCTTTTTCCTTTGTGTTGAGGTGACTCTGAAAAGAAATGTTGTTAAATGTGTTATTTCTTTCAGGTACGAATGGTTGCGGTTTCGGGTATTTCGACTTTGGGTAAGTAAACGAATGAATTTTAAGTTTTTGCATGAAGCCTGTATCGATTATCGAAAATATTTGTTACGCGATTATCAAAAGTATCGATTAGTTATTGAATATAAAAATTATTGAGAAAATTAATGTCAATATCAGGAAGTATCGATATATCGATTTATTCGACATCGAATTATCAACGATATCGATTATTAGAAATTTCGATTTATCGAATACAACTTATAGATTGAGGAACCATGGAATTATCAAAAATATCGATGCATCAATAATCAGTCATTTCGATTATCGAAAATGTTTATCGATTATCGAATTTTACAATCGATAAAAACACAAAGTGTAGATGAGTCCATCGTAGAAAAATACCAATTTTTCTCAAAATATCGATGTATCGATTACAACTAGTTGACTAAGTAACCATCGAATTATCAAAAATATCGATATATCTATAACTAGTCATTTCGATTATCGAAAATATTTATCGATTATTGAATTTTACAATCGATAAAAGCACAAAGTGTCGATGAGTCCATCATAGAAAAATACCAATTTTTCTCAAAATATCGATGTATCGATTACAACTAGTTGACTAAGTAACCATCGAATTATCAAAAATATCGATATATCTATAACTAGTCATTTCGATTATCGAAAATATTTATCGATTATTGAATTTTACAATCGATAAAAGCACAAAGTGTCGATGAGTCCATCATAGAAAAATACCAATTTTTCTCAAAATATCGATGTATCGATTACAACTAGTTGACTAAGTAACCATCGAATTATCAAAAATATCGATATATCTATAACTAGTCATTTCGATTATCGAAAATATTTATCGATTATTGAATTTTACAATCGATAAAAACACAAAGTGTCGATGAGTTCATCGTAGAAAAATACCAATTTTTCTCAAAATATCGATATATCGATTACAACTGGTTGACTGAGTAACCATCGAATTATCAAAAATATCGATATATCGATAACTAGTTATTTCGATTATCGAAAATATTAATCGATTATTGAATTTTACGATCGATAAAAACACAAAGTGTCGATGAGTCCATCGTAGAAAAATACCAATTTTTCTCAAAATATCGATATATCGATTACAACTAGTTGATCGACTAACCATCGAATTATCAAAAATATCGATATATCGATGACTAGTTATTTCGATTATCGAAAATATGTATCGATTATCGAATTTTACAATCGATAAAAACACAAAGTGTCGATGAGTCCATCGTAGAAAAATACCAATTTTTCTCAAAATATCGATATATCGATTACAACTGGTTGACTGAGTAACCATCGAATTATCAAAAATATCGATATATCTATAACTAGTTATTTCGATTATCGAAAATATTAATCGATTATTGAATTTTACAATCGACAAAAACACAAAGTGTCGATGAGTCCATCATAGAAAAATACCTATTTTTCTCAAAATATCGATATATCGATTACAACTAGTTGATCGAGTAACCATCGAATTATCAAAAATATCGATATATCGATAACTAGTCATTTCGATTATCGAATTTTATAATCAATAAAAACACAGAATATCGATGAGTCGATGACAGAAAAATACTGATTTTTTCAAAATATCGATTACCACGATGACTAGAAATATCGATATATCGATTATTAAAAACGTCGAATTTCTTATCGAATTACTCTGAATATTAATATATCAATAACTTGAAAACAAATCGATTCACTGATTTTAAAAAATTCCTAATTTATCATCGAATTATCAATTTGTTTAGGAAATGTATCGGTAACTAGAAATATTCTCAATATCGATATATCGATTACCGAATATATTAAGATATGTGCGTACCAGCACTTCTTATTTTCGTCTCTTTCATTAAATGTCGACCTTTAAATTCATATTTTAATAAAAATGAAAAAATTATCTACTTTCTAGGATTTTATTTAGGTATAAGACAATTTTCCATCGAAGTTCAGATTTTTATGCAATATCTGTCAGATACAAGTTCAAGTTCATATCTGGTAAATCTAATCGTTTGTACTTTTAATCGAAATCATTTAAAA